>JAVJIF010006726.1:0-106706 GCA_038442645.1 Agave tequilana
GACCCTCTTTTCGGACTTCGCCAGGAATTGCCTCTAGCTCCGCTATGAGCCTCAAAGCGGGCAGCTCCGCCATCAGCCTGCTATGGTCAACCTTTGACCAATCAAAATCTCCTGATGAGATCGGATTCAATCTAATCAAATCCAATCAGGATTCAAATATGGCAGGTGATTGCCACAATCTCTTGACTCTCTTGAAACGAGTAAGTGGATCAAGAGAATCAATCAACGATATGGAAAGATCATAACATATCGGAAGATCAACCGATTTGCCATTTTCTAGCTCCGCGGAAGCTATTATAGCCTCGCAGCAAGGCTACTTTCCAGATTCAAACAGATTCGGTTCAATCTGTTTCTATATCTTCAAGGGGACGATTATACCCTTACTTTCCCTATAAATAGCCCGTCAGGGGCACAAGGGAGAGGCATCGGATTGCAGAGGAAGGAGCCATCAATTGCCTTCTGATCGCAAGAATCGATCAATTAGCTTCTTCGACTGAGGCTTCTTCATAACGCCCGTGCGTTCTCGAATTCAGAGACCTTTTAGAGAATTGCTTTCTCTATCCAGGGTGTTGATACCCTAACATCGTCCTTCTTCCCAAGGAATCTCCGGAACCAGGCGAGAAGGAATTCCTTATCGAAGGCGATTTTGAGAAGCAGCAAGAGGGTTCTACCAACTCTCTATTCTCTGATTCCCGGAACCAGGCGAGAAGGAATCTCATCGCTCGCATCGTCAAAGGGACAAAGTGGTCGCGCGCTGACCAGACTCCTATCGGCACACTCTCCAGAATCTCTGAGGGGATCTACTGTAATCTTTTTTAAGAATACTTGTAATTTAGCTCCTCAAACTCTTTTTTGTAAGTTTTTCCCCTTTGCAAACATAATGGAAAACAAGATGGCGACTCCGCTGGGGAATGTATTCTCCTCTGCTGAGAATCAAGTGTCGCAATGCGACGAACAGACCTTCGGGTCTATCTCTGAATTCAGAAAAGCCGGTGCAGCCAGATCTTCTCTGGCTAAATCTTCAAGCAAAGTCTCTGCGGAGACGGAAAGGTTCTCTACAAACCTGCCGCGGTCCTCTGGCGCAACAAGGAACATGTCCGCAGCCCAGATCCTGCACTTTTGAGAACCTGGTTATCCAAATTGATCAAAGAAGATTTGAAGAAGTCCTCTCTGGGGGTGGCTTGATGCTTCGAGCACGGAAGCACAAGAAGGTCTTCATGGCAAGGTTTCAGATCAGAAACCAGAGGCAGAATTTCGCCAACACCCCACAGCCCCGCTTGTGGCTATTCAGGTTCCTTGCGAACCTATACATCCTCTGTCAAAGCGGATATGGAAGCCTAAACAGAAGCCTTCTGCTGAAGCTTCAGGCGTAGCCTCGCCAAAGCCGCGCCCCTCTTATGAAGAAAAGGCAAGATGCCCGCCTGTACCAACAATGCTGCAACCATAAAGTCAAGACGGCAATCATACCGTCTCCTAGTGCAGCAATGCCTACCGCTAGTGTAACGCCCCGATCCCACGGGTACGGGGACGTCACTGCGACGTACATACGCAGGTCAGAAATACCCTTACGTATATACGCTAAGCATCAGTACAAACAAGAATCAGAGTACGACAAAGCGTAGCGTCCTTTCATATGCCAACATAAGAAGTACAAGGTACAAGGTTATCACAGAATGTGACATATATTTACATATCGCATGCATCATATATCACAGCCAAACTCAAAAGTACGATTTACAAGATAATTACAAAGATGCTCACGAGCTGAAGAAAGGTCCCGCGAGCCAAAAGGAAAGTCTGGGATGACAGCAACCGAGACTAATCAGCCTGCTCGGAAAGGAAAGCCTGGTCCTCCACAGAAGGCTCCACCTCGATCCAAGGTTCGGAACCTGAACATACAAATCCAAGGGAGTCAGGACCTCCCAAACAAGTGATCAGGTAACAGCCGAGTGGCATAAGAGGAAAGAGCATGAGAGGTGGTGCAATATCATGAGTAATCAGTCAGCAAGTAAAAGAAGCGCAACATGTTAAAATGAAAGGGCATTATATAAGCTTAAGCTACGGCCTCATGAGACTAGTACCTCGAGGGAATAATCCAAATAAGGAAACCCTCATCTATATACCTTTATCTCATGTTACCGTAATCCAAGCGTATACAACACCCACAATTAGCGTCTTATTATTGTTATTATTATTATACTCGTCTTACCCTGATATCTAGCTATGTGAACTAGCGTCCCAGCACACATAGATCCATATCCGAGTAAGGCAAGGTTGTTATTGGAAACCAGCGGGGGTATCAACGAACTATGTTTACAGTGGGTCCCGTGCATACCCGGGACCACGGCCCAGGATGTTCCGTTGCTTGGTGGACGGAACCTGCCGCAAGGCTATCAGGAGGGACTTATTGTATGCCCTTATCATGATTCAGGAGGAGGGAGCCAGCACTCCCCTCGGTCGCCTGGAGGCCCACAGGTCAGACCGGAATTTAGTTGCACAACATACCTAATACCACTGTAAACACGAACACATATTGATAGCCGCATGTTTCCCCCCGACCCAATGTAAGTTGTCTCATTTTATGAATATTAGACAATTATCAAATTTCGGGAATGAGCAGGAACATGTCAGGAATACAGGTATATCAGGAGTACTGGTTCGTACTATCATGTAATCAAGTTGGTAAATCATGAAGTCCGGTTATCATTCCCGTTACAATGATAATTATAGGAGTCAGGTGTATCATGCCTTGTGTTAATAGATAGCATGATAAGAGGTGATATTCATCAAGTAACATGTCTTGCAAATAGCAATATAATAAATGACCCAAAGATAATGTTCATAATCAAAGAAGTAATTAACCATAACAATTAATCAAGATTAGTCGACTAGGGAGAGAAATTAGTCGACTAGGAGAGAAATTAGTCGACTTAGAGAAGGAGTTAGTCGACTATAGTAAAGGGTCAAATCGACTTAAGAAGGCTGCGTTTGGTTGGGTCGCGTCTCAAAAGTGGCGCGTTTCAAGAAAGTGGTGCGTTTCAAGAAAGTGGTGCGTTTCAGGAAAGTGGGCAGACGCAGAAAAGTGGGCAGACGCGGGAAAGAAGGCAGACGCAGAAAAGTGGGCAGACGCGGGAAAGAAGGCAGACGCAGAAAAGAAGGCAGGCGCGGGAAAGAAGGCAGACGCAGAAAAGTGGGCAGACGCGGGAAAGAAGGCAGACGCAGAAAAGTGGGCAGACGCGGGAAAGAAGGCAGACGCAGAAAAGTGGGCAGACGCGGGAAAGAAGGCAGACGCAGAAAAGTGGGCAGACGCGGGAAAGAAGGCAGACGCAGAAAAGTGGGCAGACGCGGGAAAGAAGGCAGACGCAGAAAAGTAGGCAGACGCGGGAAAGAAGGCAGACGCAGAAAAGTGGGCAGACGCGGGAAAGAAGGCAGACGCAGAAAAGAAGGCAGACGCGGGAAAGAAGGCAGACGCAGAGAAGAAAACTGACTTTTGAAGGTTGAGTTTGTTAACAAATATGAATAATATCCAAGTCTTGGCGAGTAGAATTACTCGCCTAAAGTGCGTCCGACGCAGAGAAACTCAGTCCCAATCCAAAGGAGGGTACTGGTCCTCACAAGTTGATGGAGAGGGGTTGTGGTTGCTTGGAGAGGATGGAGGTGCAAGTCTAGTTCACCATGCAAAAACGGGATCTTGCAAACGTTGTTGCGGGGGACGAAACTATAGTCCGTCGGAAAGAGGTTGTCGAGGAGGTGAAGGTGGTATGCTTGGTGGTGGCTATGGTGGTGTAGGTGGTGGTGGAAATGGTGGTGAAGCTTTTTGGTGAAGATGGGTTCTTTGAAGTCTCTTGGTGAAAGAGGTTGAAGGAGATGGTGTTTGTGGTTGAAAATGAAGGAGGAGTATGATGTAGAAGGATTTGTGGTGGAGAAAATGGCTTTGGTGGGGTGTGTGATGGCCGGCCAAGGAGCTTGGTGGTGGTGAGCTTGCTGTTGGAGCTTGCAGGAAACAAAGGAAATGAAGAAAATGAAGGAGAGAGATGATAGAAGTTATATATATATTTAGAAGGGGAAAATATTATAATAATGAGCCATCATTACTTTCCCTCCAATGAGTGCAGCGTTCACAATGTCCCAAGGCTGCGTTTAGGCAAATATAGAGCCAAACGCGGGAGCTTCAAGGCTGCGTCCAGAGAAAAACGCAAGGAAGCTGCGTTTCAAAGGAAAAGGACAGAGCATGGGGGATTTAACTTGAGTTGAATTAGCCCATACGCATTTAATGCAGCATGGAGAGGGTGGCTGCATTAAATGATGAACCTGGCTGGCTAAGATCGTGTTTGAGGAAGAGAGAGAAAAAATATGGAAAGAGAGAGAAGTGGAAAACTTGGATAAGTTCTCGGTATCTGGGAAAATACCGAAAACTCCAGGAATGTCTAAAAATTAAAGTATCTCGGAATGCTATCCAAAAATTCACAAAAATCATAAATATTATAAAACGATTTATGGTGAAATCGGTTTTCAGAAATTCAATCCCATTTTCAAAATAAAAATCCTGGAGTCTACTATGAACGGTGTCTACACCGGGTAGGCTGGATTTTTGATAAAATCCGAAAATTCCCAGAAAATGCCCGAAGAAAGAAAACATAATTCTAAGAAGGAATGTGAAAGAGGAATCCGGAAATTTGATTCCAATAGCAAATTAAATTCCTGGAATCAACCAGTGATACTGGCCGACACCGGTTTTGAAGATTTACAATTTAATTCCGAAAAATTCCAGAAAATCATGAAAAATCTAGAATATTAAAAATAATATTTGAAACTAAAATTAGTCAAATCTGAATACCAAACAGATCAAATCATGCAGTACTGCTATATGAGTAAGTATTTAAATAGCAGAAATAAAATAAAATAATAAATAAAATACACAAAAATCAGGATACGTAACTGTGCACGTATACCGAGGATGGGGTGTTACAATCTATCCACCTTAAAAAAAATTTCGTCCTCGAAATTTCAGGAAGGGGATGATGACGATAGAGAGAATAGGAAGAAAGGGTTTTACCAACTAAGTTGAAAATAGTTGAGGGTAACTCACGAATAACGTCCTCCCGTTCCCATGTGGCTTCTCCTGGCACATGCCTATTCCAAGAAACCAATACTAATGGTATTGCCTTATTCTTCAGAGTCTTAACACTTTTGTCCAGGATGGCCATCGGTTGTTCTTCGTAAGACAGATCAGGCTGTAGTTCCAGTTCGGAGTGATCCAGAATGTGATTCTCATCCTTGACATACTTCCTTAACTGTGATACATGGAATACATTGTGTACTCCTTCAAAGATGGCGGTAGTGCCAATCGATAAGCCACCTCTCCCACGCGATCCAAAATTTCGAATGGGCCGATGTACCTGGGACTGAGTTTTCCACGAGTACCGAATCGGATTACCCTTTGGTGGGTGATATCTTCAAAAATACATGGTCACCTGTTCTGAATTCTAATGGTCTTCTATTTGTGTCTGCCCAATTCTTTTGTCGGCTCTGCGCTGCCCGAGATGATCTCTGATAATTCGGACTTTATCTGTTGTCTGAACTAGAATGTCTGGTCCCATAAGTCTTCTTTCGCCGACTTCATCCCAACATATCGGCGACCTGCATTTTCTGCCATACAATGCCTCAAATGGTGCCATTCTGATACTAGCCTGATAGCTGTTATTATAAGAGAACTCCACCAAATGAATACAGTCCTCCCATGACCCTTTAAATTCTATCATGCAAGCTCGTAACATGTCTTCAAGAATTTGAATGGTCCGTTCCGATTGTCCGTCTGTCTGGGGGTGATATGAAGTACTGAATTCCAGACGAGTCCCTAAACTTTCTTGGAGACTTTCCCAGAAATGTGATCGGAATCTTGTGTCTCTATCTGACACGATGCTAACTGGAATTCCATGTAGACGAACAATTTCTTTCATGTACTTATCTGCAAGAACTTCTGTTGACTGACCTACTCTGAAAGGTAGAAAGTGAGCTGCTTTTGTGAGGCGGTCAACGATCACCCATACTGCATTGTTACCCTTAGGACTGCGAGGTAGAGCCGTAACAAAGTCCATGGTGATGTGTTCCCACTTCCATTCGGGTATTGGCAACGGTTGTAGAAGTCCAGCTGTTCTCTGGTGTTCTGCCTTTATCTGCTGACAAACTAAGCACTTGGCCACGTACTGGGCTATCTCCCTTTTCATGGCATTCCACCAAAACTGCTGTTTCAAGTCTTGATACATCTTATTTCCTCCTGGGTGTATGGAATAAGCCGAACTATGTGCTTCTGCCAAAATTTTCTGTCGGACTTCTCCTTGGGGGACACAAATTCTGTTCCCAAAATATAGTGCATTATCCGAATGAATGTGATATCCGTCCTCAATCCAGCCTCTATTTGAGCTCTGAATTTCTGTAATCTGGGGTCCTCTTTTTGAGCTTCTTTAATTTCACCCATCAGGGTTGCCTGGATCTGAAAGGTCATCAACTGTCTTGTGCTATCGACTCCTCGTACTATCATTAAGTCCAGTTTTATGATATCCTGAATCAACTCCTTCTGTTGCGTAAGTTGTACTAGCATGTTATTCTCTGGCTTCCTGCTCAATGCATCTGGTACTGTATTGACTCTGCCCGGATGATACTGTAAGTCTATATCATAATCTGCCATTAATTCAAGCCACCGTCTCTGTCTCATGTTTAATTCTTTCTGCGTGAAAATATACTTTAGACTCTTGTGATCAGTGTAGATTAGCACCTTGTCTCCCAGAAGATAATGTCTCCAGATCTTTAATGCGAATATTACAGCTGCCAGCTCTAAGTCATGAGTTGGGTAATTTCTCTCATGTGGCTTCAGTTGCCTGGATGCATAAGCTATGACATGACCATGTTGCATTAATACGCATCCTAGACCTTTCCCGGATGCATCGCTGTATATAACCATCCCTCCTCTTCCTGAGGGAGTCCTCAAAATTGGAGCTGTAATGAGTCTTTCCTTTAATTGCTCAAATGCTGCAGCACATTCCTTGGTCCATATATATTTTTCTCCTTTCCGGGTGAGCTTCGTTAACGGGGCTGCAATCTTAGAAAAATCTTGGACAAAGCGCCTGTAATATCCGGCTAGTCCAATAAAGCTCTTAATTTCTGTTACTGTCCTTGGAATTGGCCAGTCCTTCACTGCCTGAATTTTACTGGGGTCTACTGAAATTCCTTCTTCTGAAATTATGTGTCCAAGGAAGGCCACACTATTTAACCAGAATTCACACTTGCTTTGCTTAGCATGAAGTTGTTCCTGTTGGAGAGTCTGTAACACTATCCTCAAGTGGTCTGCATGTTCTCTGTCGTTCTTCGAATAGATCAAGATGTCATCTATGAAAACAACTACAAACTGATCCAAATATGGTGAGAACACTCTGTTCATCAAATCCATGAAAATTGCAGGGGCATTGGTGACTCCGAAGGGCATAACTAGGAACTCATAATGGCCATAACGAGTCCTGAATGCTGTCTTTGGAACGTCTTCTTTCTTTACCTTTAGCTGATGATAACCTGATTGCAAATCCAATTTTGAAAATACTCGAGCTCCATGAAGCTGATCAAACAGATCATCAATTCTTGGTAAGGGGTACTTGTTCTTGATGGTAACCTTGTTTAACTCTCTGTAGTCTATACACAACCGCTTACCACCGTCTTTCTTGTTGGCCAATAGCACTGGAGCTCCCCATGGTGAAGCACTTGGTCTAATCAATCCTTTGTCTAAGTATTCTTGCAGCTGCTTCTTTAGAATCTCCAACTCAGTGGGCGCCATTCTGTAGGGAGCTTTGGATATCGGAACTGTACCTGGGAGGGTATCAATGGAGAACTCAATTACCCTATCGGGTGGAAGCCCTGAGATTTCCTTAAATACTTCTGGAAACTCATTCCAAACTGGTACTCTCTTTTTCTGGATCTCACCAGCAGTCATCTGTGCTTTTCCTTTGGCAGGTTTGCGTTCTCCTTCAAATTGGAACTCAGGCTGAAGTGGCATTCTGAAAATGACTTTCTTGTTCCGACAATCAATGACTGCATGGTATTTACTGAGCCAAGTCATGCCTAAGATTACGTCATACCCTTTAGTATCTAGTACGAGCATATCTGCTGTTAATGTTCTGCCACACAGTCCCACCGGACAGTCTACACAAACTCTATTAGAGATAACTACTCCGTTACCGGTACTAATCTCCCACTGGTGGTCTAAACATTCAACAGGTATAGAGTTCAAAGCAATGAAACTATCTGATATGTAGCAATGAGAAGCGCCAGAATCAAAGAGTGCTAAGACAGGTTTAGAGTGCACCATAATCTTACCTGTTACCACCTCTTCAGAAGTTTCGGCCTCTTCCACTGTCAAGTTGTAGGCTCGTCCTCTTCCACGACCTGCTGCATTTCTAACTCCCCTCTGGACTGGGCGGATAACTTGCTGTGGGGGAGGGGGAAGAGCTCTCCTAACCATTTGTCCCTGGTTTCTCTCTGTCCATCTGGCCCTGGAAGTGCTGGTAATGCTGGGTTGACCATTCCCATTCTCTTGTGGGGCAGACTTCTACTGAATGATCACGGGAACCACATGCCAGGCATAACCCATTTGCCCTACGGCAATTCTGTTGAGTGTGACCCGGTTTCTGGCAATAGTTACAAACGGGAAATGGTTGGGTTGTCTGAAAGGGGGCTCGCCGAAATGGTCGTCTCATTGGCGGAACCCTCGCTGCTCTGTATGGACCTCCTCTCCCTGCTTGTGGAAATGGCCTCTTCATGGCCTGGTTCCTCATCATGTTAGTCTTCCCTTTCTCCAGTCCTCGCTCAACTTCCCGAGCTATGGTGAGGACTTGGGAATACGTTTTCAGCTGCTGGGGCATCAAGAGGATCTGAATGTCCATTCGCAAACCCTGTTGGAATCTACTCGCTCGCTTCTCTTCATCAGCTACCATATATGGAGCGAAGCGGCTCAGCCTCAAAACTCAGCGGCATATTCGTCCACAGACCGGTTCCACTGCTGAAGTCGGATGAACTGTTCTTCCATCTCTTTCTGAGCGGTGGCAGGGAAAAATCTACTATAGAAGCTTTGGGAAAACTGATCCCACGAGACAGGTTTCTCTAATCTTGCTTCCTCAGCTAGCCACCAGGTCCTGGCTACATCCTTTAGTTGAATCTTAGCGACCTCCACTTGATTTTCCTTTGGAACCCGGGCTGCGTTCAACAGATCTGTGGTGTCAATCAGCCATTGCTCAGCCTCTAGTGGTCTCTCTTCTCCGGTGAATATCGCCGGTTGCAATCGCCTAAAGTCTGATACATTACCCGGCCTCTGTTCCTTAGGAGTTGCTAACTCTTGCCGAAGGAGTTCCGTCTGCTGTTGCTGATTTTCCATCATAGTCTGGATAACCCTCAGTATTTCAACATTCTCCCCCGTGGGTCCATTGGATGCTTGCCCGGCATTGTTACGACTCGCCCTTCTATCCATACTTATGTTGGTAAAAAGGAGACTGAAAATTGGAAAGATGAAAGGATTTTAGGACACAAGGAAAGGAATCAAGAAGGACAAGATAACCTTGTACACTGTAGTTGGCAATGGCAAATTCCATTAATTGCTGCTTGATTGTACTATAGGTGTGAGAGCCTAGGCTCTGATACCAACCTGTAACGCCCCGATCCCACGGGTACGGGGACGTCACTGCGACGTACATACGCAGGTCAGAAATACCCTTACGTATATACGCTAAGCATCAGTACAAACAAGAATCAGAGTACGACAAAGCGTAGCGTCCTTTCATATGCCAACATAAGAAGTACAAGGTACAAGGTTATCACAGAATGTGACATATATTTACATATCGCATGCATCATATATCACAGCCAAACTCAAAAGTACGATTTACAAGATAATTACAAAGATGCTCACGAGCTGAAGAAAGGTCCCGCGAGCCAAAAGGAAAGTCTGGGATGACAGCAACCGAGACTAATCAGCCTGCTCGGAAGGAAAGCCTGGTCCTCCACAGAAGGCTCCACCTCGATCCAAGGTTCGGAACCTGAACATACAAATCCAAGGGAGTCAGGACCTCCCAAACAAGTGATCAGGTAACAGCCGAGTGGCATAAGAGGAAAGAGCATGAGAGGTGGTGCAATATCATGAGTAATCAGTCAGCAAGTAAAAGAAGCGCAACATGTTAAAATGAAAGGGCATTATATAAGCTTAAGCTACGGCCTCATGAGACTAGTACCTCGAGGGAATAATCCAAACAAGGAAACCCTCATCTATATACCTTTATCTCATGTTACCGTAATCCAAGCGTATACAACACCCACAATTAGCGTCTTATTATTGTTATTATTATTATACTCGTCTTACCCTGATATCTAGCTATGTGAACTAGCGTCCCAGCACACATAGATCCATATCCGAGTAAGGCAAGGTTGTTATTGGAAACCAGCGGGGGTATCAACGAACTATGTTTACAGTGGGTCCCGTGCATACCCGGGACCACGGCCCAGGATGTTCCGTTGCTTGGTGGACGGAACCTGCCGCAAGGCTATCAGGAGGGACTTATTGTATGCCCTTATCATGATTCAGGAGAGGGAGCCAGCACTCCCCTCGGTCGCCTGGAGGCCCACAGGTCAGACCGGAATTTAGTTGCACAACATACCTAATACCACTGTAAACACGAACACATATTGATAGCCGCATGTTTCCCCCCGACCCAATGTAAGTTGTCTCATTTTATGAATATTAGACAATTATCAAATTTCGGGAATGAGCAGGAACATGTCAGGAATACAGGTATATCAGGAGTACTGGTTCGTACTATCATGTAATCAAGTTGGTAAATCATGAAGTCCGGTTATCATTCCCGTTACAATGATAATTATAGGAGTCAGGTGTATCATGCCTTGTGTTAATAGATAGCATGATAAGAGGTGATATTCATCAAGTAACATGTCTTGCAAATAGCAATATAATAAATGACCCAAAGATAATGTTCATAATCAAAGAAGTAATTAACCATAACAATTAATCAAGATTAGTCGACTAGGGAGAGAAATTAGTCGACTAGGGAGAGAAATTAGTCGACTTAGAGAAGGAGTTAGTCGACTATAGTAAAGGGTCAATCGACTTAAGAAGGCTGCGTTTGGTTGGGTCGCGTCTCAAAAGTGGCGCGTTTCAAGAAAGTGGTGCGTTTCAAGAAAGTGGTGCGTTTCAGGAAGTGGGCAGACGCAGAAAAGTGGGCAGACGCGGGAAAGAAGGCAGACGCAGAAAAGTGGGCAGACGCGGGAAAGAAGGCAGACGCAGAAAAGAAGGCAGGCGCGGGAAAGAAGGCAGACGCAGAAAAGTGGGCAGACGCGGGAAAGAAGGCAGACGCAGAAAAGTGGGCAGACGCGGGAAAGAAGGCAGACGCAGAAAAGTGGGCAGACGCGGGAAAGAAGGCAGACGCAGAAAAGTGGGCAGACGCGGGAAAGAAGGCAGACGCAGAAAAGTGGGCAGACGCGGGAAAGAAGGCAGACGCAGAAAAGTAGGCAGACGCGGGAAAGAAGGCAGACGCAGAAAAGTGGGCAGACGCGGGAAAGAAGGCAGACGCAGAAAAGAAGGCAGACGCGGAAAGAAGGCAGACGCAGAGAAGAAAACTGACTTTTGAAGGTTGAGTTTGTTAACAAATATGAAATAATATCCAAGTCTTGGCGAGTAGAATTACTCGCCTAAAGTGCGTCCGACGCAGAGAAACTCAGTCCCAATCCAAAGGAGGGTACTGGTCCTCACAAGTTGATGGAGAGGGGTTGTGGTTGCTTGGAGAGGATGGAGGTGCAAGTCTAGTTCACCATGCAAAAACGGGATCTTGCAAACGTTGTTGCGGGGGACGAAACTATAGTCCGTCGGAAAGAGGTTGTCGAGGAGGTGAAGGTGGTATGCTTGGTGGTGGCTATGGTGGTGTAGGTGGTGGTGGAAATGGTGGTGAAGCTTTTTGGTGAAGATGGGTTCTTTGAAGTCTCTTGGTGAAAGAGGTTGAAGGAGATGGTGTTTGTGGTTGAAAATGAAGGAGGAGTATGATGTAGAAGGATTTGTGGTGGAGAAAATGGCTTTGGTGGGTGGTGGTGATGGCCGGCCAAGGAGCTTGGTGGTGGTGAGCTTGCTGTTGGAGCTTGCAGGAAACAAAGGAAATGAAGAAAATGAAGGAGAGAGATGATAGAAGTTATATATATATAGAAGGGGAAAATATTATAATAATGAGCCATCATTACTTTCCCTCCAATGAGTGCAGCGTTCACAATGTCCCAAGGCTGCGTTTAGGCAAATATAGAGCCAAACGCGGGAGCTTCAAGGCTGCGTCCAGAGAAAAACGCAAGGAAGCTGCGTTTCAAAGGAAAAGGACAGAGCATGGGGGATTTAACTTGAGTTGAATTAGCCCATACGCATTTAATGCAGCATGGAGAGGGTGGCTGCATTAAATGATGAACCTGGCTGGCTAAGATCGTGTTTGAGGAAGAGAGAGAAAAAATATGGAAAGAGAGAGAAGTGGAAAACTTGGATAAGTTCTCGGTATCTGGGAAAATACCGAAAACTCCAGGAATGTCTAAAAATTGAAGTATCTCGGAATGCTATCCAAAAATTCACAAAAATCATAAATATTATAAAACGATTTATGGTGAAATCGGTTTTCAGAAATTCAATCCCATTTTCAAAATAAAAATCCTGGAGTCTACTATGAACGGTGTCTACACCGGGTAGGCTGGATTTTTGATAAAATCCGAAAATTCCCAGAAAATGCCCGAAGAAAGAAAACATAATTCTAAGAAGGAATGTGAAAGCGGAATCCGGAAATTTGATTCCAATAGCAAATTAAAATTCCTGGAATCAACCAGTGATACTGGCCGACACCGGTTTTGAAGATTTACAATTTAATTCCGAAAAATTCCAGAAAATCATGAAAAATCTAGAATATTAAAAAATAATATTTGAAACTAAAATTAGTCAAATCTGAATACCAAACAGATCAAATCATGCAGTACTGCTATATGAGTAAGTATTTAAATAGCAGAAAATAAAATAAAATAATAAAAATAAAATACACCAAAAATCAGGATACGTAACTGTGCACGTATACCGAGGATGGGGTGTTACAGCTAGCCTTGTCCTCACAAGCAAGGCTATTGTACCTCGGCGTACTCATCGGGTTTACAGCCGCGAGGCTAGAACCAAAGCACTATTCGGTGCTAATCCTTTCCGCAGGACTAAGGGGAACGATGCGTTGTCCCATATACCAGATTATTCAGGCCCCTACAGGGCCGACCTGCGAGGATTCTTGGCGGACAAGCGGAGATTAAAGCATTTCCAGATTACTTCCTCCTGTTGTCGACGAAGTGGATGCCAGTTCGTGATGGTCCATTCTATGCAGTGTCGGTTACGACCGACCCTTGCCACCTCTCCACATCGGCGGTCAGTCTTTGATCGACTGTCTGCGCGCATCCCGATGAGGCATCCCAAAAGGAGCGGGCCACCGGATCCAGCCTCTGCATCCGTCAACATGACCGGAAGGGGGCGAGAGCCGCGCGGAAGAAGTCAAGCCTCTGACGACACCCCTTTCGGCTCCCCAGATCCGGACTACTGCCCAGGCTTAGCTGAAGTCTTGGTGCATGAAGAAGGTGTTTTCCGAAACACCAGATCCAGGGTAGCGAT
Organism: Agave tequilana; assembly: GCA_038442645.1. NCBI lineage: Eukaryota > Viridiplantae > Streptophyta > Magnoliopsida > Asparagales > Asparagaceae > Agave > Agave tequilana. Next base: position 13,715 of record JAVJIF010006726.1, read on the forward strand.
ACCCTATAATTATGAACATCCTTCTTCCTCAAGGGCCCTGATCCCGCCACAATCCGGACGATCACCCCAATCGTCTGACGGAGAAGATGGAGACAGCGGGTATGCTTCTTCAGCAACAGTCAGTTCCGTGCGAACGGACAAAGCATCGGTTAATATGGCCGATAACGCCAATGACGACCTTCGTCGGCGTTTGGAGGCTCAGGAGCAGACCTCTAGAACTCAGCAAGAAGCCCTGGACAATATTCAACAGATGCTCGCTCAGCTCCTCAGCAACCGGAATGATGATACCGGAAGTAATCATGACGAGGAGGGGCATCTCAGCAATGATCCGCCCAAGACGGAGAAATCTAAGGGAGGCTCTTCCCTGGATGCCGAAGTCCTTAAAGGCCTTCAAGCTCAAATTTCATCCCTGGCTCAAAAGGATGAATTGAAGAAAGTGGGGGTAGTCCGTCCTTACCCACTGGAATGGGATTCGGTGTCATATCCGCCAAAGTTCAAACCACCAACGTTGCACACGTATGATGGTAAGAGCTCGCCCAATCAGCACATCTACTATTTCCGGTCTCAGACCGGTAATGTTCTAAACAACGACGCCATCATGGCTAGGTTGTTCATCGGCACCCTGAAAGGGGTAGCATTCGACTGGTTCCGAAGCCTTCCTCAGGGCTCTATCAATTCCTGGGTCGACCTGGAAACCCGGTTCCTCTCTCGCTTCTATGAGGACGATACCGAAGTGACCATGGATAAGCTCCTTTCCACTGTGCAGAGGAAAGGCGAATCTGTCCGTGAATACATTGAGCGGTTCAGAAATCTATCTCTGATGTGCCCAGCAGGGATGCCTTTACCCATGCTTTTACAAACATGCAGACATAACTTCTCGGATCAAGTAGAAGTTCGCATGGGGGCTGTCAAGGCCCATACTTGGAAGGAATTGGTCGAACAAGCTGAGATAGCCGAGAAATCGGCTAAGAAGTTCGAGCCATCCGCCCCTAGAAGCAAATGGGGCACGAACAACAAAGGGCGTAGCGATCTCCCGCAGTCTTCCCAAGCTAAAGGGAAGGAAATTATGTCCGTCGAACTGACCGGGGACATGCAGTCAAAGGCCAAGAAGAGCGGCGTCAACAGCCAAGAGCCCAAGTTTCCTCCGAAGCAGTACTCCTTCAGAGATGACCAGGTGGTCACGATATTCCATCTGCTCCATAAAGGGAATAAGATGAAGCTGCCAGATGCTCGGCGACCTAATGAGATAGGGCGCACAAATGACCCTAAATACTGCCTCTACCACAGGATGATCCACCATCCTACCGACAAGTGCTATGTTCTTAAGGATAGAATTCAAGCCTTGGTCGACGCCGGAGTCCTCACACTGAAGACGGAACAGAAGAAAGTCACTGCCAATATGGTGACTCTTGAGTTCGGCACTACCCAGAAGGTCATGGTTCCTGACGGGACCTATCCAGCCCCGATGCCACGGCTAGAAGTCAAGCATCCTCCAGCCATGACTCAATACAACAAGGGTCTCGTCCCTTTGACATTGGAGACAGGGGAAGTTATGTGGATACACCCTGACCTCGTCCAAGACGTACAGCAGACGTCGAACGACTCCAGCAGAAAGGGCAAGTCCTGCAATGTCATCTCTGTCCTGCCAGACGATGGTAATCTTACTTCGGCTTCCCTCAGCGATTCTGAAGAAGAAAAGCATGCCTGTACAGCGCGGGCAGATGCGCCTCAACAGACGGGCACCCGGTCTGGAAAGTCATATCAAAGGCAATATGACAAATCTACTGACGAGATACAACGGCAAACGACGTCAGTACCAATGCCGGCATCCACTCCAGTCCTGACCAAAGGGAAGGAGAAGCCTAAGGAGGTGCGATTCGACCATGTGTTGAAGAAACCGCCAGGCCAAGGGTTAGCCACGCCCTTTCGCTTTGATATATTGGCCCACTTAGCCAATATCCCGGCTCGTATCACAATACACGAGCTTCTTCGTCTCTCTAAAGAGACGAGAGAGGCACTCAGAGATGCGCTAGCCAACTCAGAGTCCTTTCTGACATGCATGCCTGAGATCCCTGGTGATGAGATGCAGCCTCCCTGCTCAGAGTGCCATCACGCGCAGTCAAAGGTACCTGCCATTACCTTCACGGCGGAAGATATGCTTCTCAAAGACAACAAGCATGACCGACCTCTGTACTACACCGGATATATCGGTTCAACCTGCATTGAAAGAGTACAAGTCGATCCGGGGTCTGCTCTCAGCATCATCCCCAAAAGGCTCCTCTACTTCCTCGGCATACCACTGTACAGGTTGTCTGCAACCACCACTACAATATATGGTTTCAACGCCGGGAGCAGCCATCCGCTTGGAAAGATTCGGCTCCGCTGCAGAATCGGAAGCCTGAAGTCAGAGGTGACGTGCTATGTCATTGATGCTGACACATCATACAACCTGCTACTAGGACGACCTTGGATCCATGCCAACTGGATCGTTCCGTCCACTCTCCATCAGTGCTTCAAGTATGTTGAGGATGATGCGACAGTACGAACTGTCTTCGCTGAAAAGCAACCCTTTAAGGGGGTGGAAAACTACTTCACTGATGCCCTCCTATATCAAGAGGCTAGTGGAACGCCGGGAGAACCATTGCCAGACGATGATGAAAGTGGCAATGAGGCAGATTCGGAATCTGAAACGGGCATGCCGGCCATTCTGATTGGCGAGCCAATTGTAGCATGCTTTAATGATCCCCGATGTAAGATCCCTTCTGATGAGGAAGGCGAATGGATAATTAACGATGATATTTCTTTTGATTATCCTGCGAGCATCGAGTCGATTAAATCCATTATGGATGGCTCTCTTCGCATGCCCGTACATGAGCCAAGTTCGGCCATTACATCTGTGGAGGTTATAGAAGGGGCCACGCTGGTGATCCCTCCGTCCAAGCAAGGACAGTCGCCGATAATCTTCGGCAGAGCCCGGCCAGGGAGATTCTCAACTACAGACTCAAGCTCGGACTCAGAAGTTCCACAGTTCTTCCATTACGCCCCATCAGCGCGCCATATTATGAAAAAGATGGGCTACAACCTGAAGCAGGGAGCGGGCCTAAACTTCGGAAAAGGAAGACGCGGCTTGATGCGTAACTCCGTCCCAAGAGGAAAACCTGCAAATTACTATGATAGTACACGCAGGGGGTTAGGGTATGTTACACCCACGTCATCAACAACAGTTCAGGTCAAAGGCGACGGATCGATCCCATCACAGTCGACCTCATCCTCCGAATGGGACTCTGATGTCAGCATAGGAGGAATATTCGAAAGCCTCATGACTTCAAGCAGTCAGTTGGAACCCGCAGAGGTTGCCAATGAGGAATCATGGGCCCAGCAATTGAGCTTTCAATGGGAAAAGCGGTTTGAGCTGCGCGAGCCACCTACCGAAGACAAGGTGATCCAAGTCAACTTAGGCAGTCAAGATCACCCTAAGCCTATTTTCATAAGTGAAAGCTTATCACTTATCGAAAAGGAAGAATTGATAATGCTCGTAAAAGAGTATATAGATGTCTTCGCCTGGAGCTATGAAGACATGCCTGGACTTGATCCACAGGTCGCTATGCACCGTCTAAACATCAAGCCCGACGTTAGGCCAGTCAAGCAGCAACAACGTCGGTTCCGCCCAAACATCATGGAGGCTATTGAAGCCGAAGTTCATAAACTCATTGCTTGTGGCTTCATCCGGGAGGAACAACATCCAGATTGGGTGGCTAACATAGTCCCCGTCCTCAAGAAAAATGGGAAAATACGAATCTGCATCGACTACCGTGATCTCAATACGGCCTGTCCCAAAGATGAATTCCCACTGCCGATCACCGATGTCATGATCGACAACACATGCGGGTTCGAGAGGATGTCTTTCATGGACGGCTTCTCAGGGTACAACCAGATCAAGATGTATCCTGATGACGAGAAGCATACTTCTTTCCGAACGCCATTGGGGGTATACTGCTACACTGTAATGCCCTTCGGACTGAAGAACGCCGGAGCAACCTACCAACGGGCGATGAGCATGATCTTCCGCGACCATCTCCGAAAGACGGTGGAGTGCTATGTTGACGACATTGCCGTCAAAAGCCGCAGCAAAAATGAACATCTTCGCGATCTGAGAACGATGTTCGACATAATGCGGGCTCATCAGCTGAAAATGAACCCGACAAAATCCTTCTTGGGAGTGTCTAGTGGCAAATTCCTTGGGTTCATTGTCACATCAAAAGGGATCCATTTGGACCCAGACAAAGTCAAAGCCATCCAGGACATGCATCCACCAAGGAATCTCAAAGAGCTCCGAGGCTTGCAAGGCAGATTAGCCTACATCAAAAGATTCATAGCAAATCTATCGGGCCGTTGCCAACCATTTACCCGACTAATGAAGAAGGGTACTGCCTTCATGTGGGATCGAGCTTGTCAAGAAGCTTATGAAGACATTAAAAGGTATCTCACAAAACCTCCTGTCTTAGTGGCCCCTACATCAGGAAAACCATTCCTGCTTTATGTAAAAGCCCTGGATTATTCCCTCGGCGCCCTCCTCGCTCAGAAGGACGACAATGGCCATGAGCAAGCCATCTACTATCTGAGTAGAACTCTCATAGGAGCAGAATCTCGGTACAATCCTATTGAGAAAGAGTGTTTAGCTCTCGTCTTCGCTGTTCAGAAGACACGACATTATTTGGTTGGCCAAACCATACATGTCATCTCCAGGGTGAACCCTTTACGACTTCTCATGACAAAGCCAGGGTCGCTGAATTCAAGGTTGGCTAAATGGGCACTTCTGTTGTCTCAATACGACATGACCTTTACTCCTCAGAAGGCAGTTAAAGGCCAGGCCCTTGCAGAGTTCTTAGCTGCTCATCCAGTTCCAGAACATTCAAAACTTCACGAAGACATCCCTGATGAAGTCTTCGAATCTAATGCGACCTCAGCAGAGGAAGTGTGGCAGATGTTCTTCGACGGAGCATCGCGGATGGGCCCCAAAGGAAAGATTATTGCCGGAGTGGGGGTTGTGTTCATCTCCCCACAGGATCATATCCTTCCCAGAGCGTTCTCCTTGACAGAATCATGCTCTAATAATGTAGCGGAATACAATGCCCTACTCATTGGCCTCCAGCTCGCCCAGGGAATGGGGGTACGCTACCTTGAAGCTTATGGCGATTCAAAGCTGATCATAAATCAGGTTAAAGGCGAATACGAGGTCCGTCATGAGGACTTGGTGCCTTATTATCACACAGCCATCGAATTGGCTAGCTTATTTGAAGGCTTCTACATCGGGCATGTGTCCCGATCCCAAAATACCAAGGCGGATGCTCTCGCTGCATTAGCGACGACGCTAGCCTTACCGGCCGACACCGAGTATCACCTCACAGTCGCAACCCGGCATCTCGTATGCTCTAAGCATATGCTAAGGATCCAAGAGGTCCATAATATCTCCGTGGATCTTGAGCCGAGGGATTGGCGCTTCCCTCTCATTGACTACGCTCTGCACGGTCTGCTTCCAGATGATCCCAAAGAAGCGGCGTCCATCAGACGAAGGTCGCTCCGTTTCTACTATAATCCCACTTTGAAGACACTCTACCGTCGTTCATATGACGGTGTCCTCCTCCGCTGTCTCTCTCATTCAGAGGCACAGGAAGTGCTTAAAGAAGCACATGATGGTATTTGCGGAGCTCACCAGCCAGGTCCAAAGCTTAAAGACAGGCTGCACAGACTTGGGTACTACTGGCCGACCATGATGGCCGATGCCACCCAATACGCACGAAGGTGTAAGGCGTGCCAGGTCCATGCAGACTTCATACACCAACCTTCGGAGTTGCTCCACCCTACTGTTGCTTCATGGCCATTTGAAGCATGGGGAATCGATGTCGCAGGGCCAATCAGTCCCTCTTCGGCAAGAGGTCATCGGTTTATCCTGGCAATAACCGATTACTTCTCAAAATGGGCAGAGGCCACACCGTTGGCCGAAGTTAAAACCTCCAATCTGGTTAGCTTCATCAAACACCATGTCATCCATCGATTTGGTGTCCCCAGGCGGATCATCCATGACAATGGTCCTCAATTCATAAGCCAAGGATTCTATCGGTTCTGCGATAAATACCGAATTCAGAATATGGCTTCAACAGCTTACAATCCTGCTGCCAACGGCTTGGCAGAGGCATTCAACAAGACAATCATCAAGCTGCTCAAGAAGTTTGTCTCCTCGAACAAGCGAGATTGGGACGAAAAGCTCGGTGAATGCCTTTGGGCCTACCGGACTACGGTTCGGACACCGACAGGCAATACGCCTTTCTCCCTGGTATATGGGTGCGAAGCGGTCATCCCATTGGAAATCCAGATGCCATCATTACGGGTAGCCTTGACTACTAAGATGACATCAGAAGACAATGATCGCCTGCGTCTTCAAGAGCTCGAAGCCCTGGACGAGAAGCGGCTGCAAGCTCAGCAACATATCGAGCTATATCAGGCTCGGATGTCAAAAGCCTTCAATAAGAAGGTCAAGCAGAGAGTCTTCCACAAAGGAGACCTAGTCTTAGCCGTCAGACGACCGATGATTATGACGCACAAGACCAAAGGCAAATTTCAGCCTAAATGGGAAGGACCGTTTGTGATAGAGACAGTCTATTCAAACGGAGCATACCGCCTTACAACTGCAGATGGCGACCTCCTCATGATGCCGATCAATGGCAAATTCTTAAAGAAGTATTATCCTTAATCAAGGATCTTGCTCTCGATCAGGTTAACATTACACCTCTGATCGAGATCCGCGCGTCCGGAATGCGCACAAAGAGAGCCTCTCTCTCTTTCTCCAAGCATGTCAAACCTGTTGATAGCTGGGGGTTTGCTTAAAATCCCAAGGGACCCGTTCCCACTTGATTCCCTCTCCAAAATCACCTACCAATTCTCATCCATAGAATGGTAGGACCACATATATTCCGCTGTTACGTTAACAATAAACCTATGACAGCAATCCCCTCGTTTCTCTCCAAGAAAATGAGACCTCCAAAATCACTTACCAATTCTCATCCATAGAATGGTAGGACCACATATATTTCACTGTTACGTTAACACTAAACCTATGACAGTGATTCCCTCGTTTCTCCCCGTGAAAACGAGACTATTCCCAAACTCCATTGTTATTGAGCTTAGTGGCGTCTTAACCGGTTATGTCATTGCGACCTCTGAACCAGTAGACAGCTAAGTCTCAATCCCGAGTCCTGTTGACATTTACAAAAGACAGGTCTCGATACTCGTTGACATTTACAAAAGACGAGTATCACCTATTGATTGAAGCTTGGTGGCTTCTCAACCAGTTATGTCATTGCGACCTCTGAACTGGCAGATAGCCAAGTTTCATCTATTATTGAGCTTAGTGGCGTCTTAACCGGTTATGTCATTGCGACCTCTGAACCAGTAGACAGCTAAGTCTCAATCCCGAGCCCTGTTGACATTTACAAAAGACAGGTCTCGATACTCGTTGACATTTACAAAAGACGAGTATCACCTATTGATTGAAGCTTGGTGGCTTCTCAACCAGTTATGTCATTGCGACCTCTGAACTGGCAGATAGCCAAGTTTCATCTATTATTGAGCTTAGTGGCGTCTTAACCGGTTATGTCATTGCGACCTCTGAACCAGTAGACAGCTAAGTCTCAATCCCGAGTCCTGTTGACATTTACAAAAGACAGGTCTCGATATTTGTCGACATCTACAAAAGACGAGTATCACCTATTGATTGAAGCTTGGTGGCGTCTTAACCAGTTATGTCATTGCGACCTCTGAACTGGCAGATCGCCAAGTTTCATCTACCATTGAGCTTAGCGGCGTCTCAATTGGTTATGTCATTGCGACCTCTGAACCAGCAGACAGCTAAGTCTCAATCTCGATGCTTGCTGACATTTACAAAAGGCAAGTATCTCCCCTTTTTAGCCCCGCAAAGGGCTGACTTCGAGACTGGCAACATCTCAATTGGTTATGTCATTGCGACCTCTGAACCAACAGACAGCCATGCCTCATTATCCAAACAAACAACAGACGACAAAAGAAAAATCTTTCTATTAATTCAGAAGGATGGGATACATGGAGGAGCCTATAGGCGTACATGATAAGATCGAATCCGATCTCCAAGAGAAGCTAGCCGCGTCCTCCTGTCATCTTCAGCCTGGGCCAGCGCCTGTGATCTTAGCTCCGCCGCATCGAAGTCCACCGCCTGAGCCAGACGAGCCTCGGTCTCCGCCAAAGTCGCCCTCTGTGATGACTTCCGCTCCGCCAGTTCCTCACTTCGAGCCCTGAGCTGCTTAAGCCGCGCAGACTCTTCATGACGCATCTGTGTAGCTTTGGACAAGAGGAGATTTGCCTTTCGGATCATCTCTTCAGCCCTCTTGATCTTATCTTCAGCGTCAAGAAGAGCACTGTTGGAAGCATCAATTGCACTCCCAACCTCTGCTTCCTCTGCCTCCAAGGACCTCAAGTCAGAGGAGATAGCCTCAACAGCCTCTTGAGCAGCGAGCTGAGCCTCGCGCTTCTGGGCGACAAGACGCGCGAGCCGTTCATCAGCCAAAGACGCTGCGTCGGAACGATGGAAATGGCGCCATTCCTCCACGTCCTTCTCAAGGTCATCTACCAGGAGCTCCAGAGCAGTAGCTTGATGGTACCCCTCAAAGTCCCGGATACACTCGATGCCACGGGAGAGAACCATTTTCAGCTTCGAAAATGGCACAGGCGAGCCCTTCAAGACTAGACCGATAGTCTGCTCCAAACTATTATAGAAGCTGTCGACCAGATTACCGATAAAGTCATTCTCAGCTTCATCAATCCTTGAGACAACCTCGGAGCAATCTACCAACCTAGTCGACACCACCGCGGAAGAAGAAGCGGGAACATCGACAGCAGCAGGGCAAGCCAAAGGTGACCTCGGCGGAGTCCTCAGCGACACCGGCACGCCAGCCACCGCGGAGGTAGGACTGGCAACCACCTCCTGAGCAGCAGGCTCAACTACCAGCGTCGGGGAGGTAGGGCTCACAATCACCCTCAATGCCGTATTCGGCAAGACAGTCTGCACCCCACTCGTTGATATGACTGGAAGTGGGGGTACCTCCGGGACTGCCGCCTCTTCAACCTCAGGGCCCTCCGCTGATTTGGGCTGATAAAAAGGCAGGTCGCCATACAGCGCGTCTAACACAGCTGCGTCTGCCCCGGTCGAAGCGCTCATATCGCCCTTTGACCCTTCAGGAAAACCCTCCGCTTCTTTCGAAGCTGATGCACCTTGGGGACGAATGCCTGCAACAAAACCAAGGTCAAAAAGGAGACGCAACAAATAGGCGAGGACCAAGAGACCTTAGTCTTACCGAAGGCCGATGTCACCTCGTCAGCCGCATCAGAATCCAAGGGTCCCATCGGAAAGTTCTTACCAGACTCAACGCGGATAGCCGGCCCACTCGCCGATTCCTCCGCAGACCACCCGGCAGAGCTGGATGCCATAGGACTTCCTTTAGAAGTCCCAGCGCCCGAAGGGCCAATATCGGCCGCATCACCTCCGGACTCCTCCGAGCGAGCAAAGGAACCAGCTGCACTTCCATAAGTGAACAGGGGATCGTAGTGCTCCCCTTGCTCTCCAATTGCCTCAGCTCCTGCAACAAAGAGCGAATGATGAGTCATGTAAAGCGTGCTGAAGGCATATTAGATGGGACCAATCTTACCAGTAGTCGGTTCAGCAACCGACGGCTCAGCCACTAATGGAGCAGCAGAAGGAGGCGCAGCAGAGGGCTCACCCTCCACCACAATGGTAGGAGTCTGGCGACGGGGCTTCTTCGCCGACAACTTCCTACGGGATCCACTCCCACGCTTCCTTTTGAAGTGGACCTCAGAGTCCCCTTCCTCCACTTCTTCCACATGCTGTGGGGGAGTTGTCCCCACTACACCAGATCCGGCTTCACGAGCACCTGCTTCGGGGCATCGGGTCTTGTCTCTGCCTCGAAGCGAGGGCTCTCTGCATCAGAAGCCTCGCTATCATCCACAGCGATGAACTCCTCTATGCCAGGAACACGGACTCGCTTGCCCTCCATCTTATCAGAAGCCTTCTGCCTCAGCCGATGAGAAATCAACTTCACACCTGAACTATTGGCTTTGAATCCAGGAGGCGTGGAATTCGAAGCTGCATACCATTGGCAGAAACACAGGGTCGTCCATAGGCCGGGATCCCTCAACGGCGTGCGTAGCCACGCTCCAGTGCCATCCGCGGTAAAGAACCGCCAAGCACGAGCCCCATCAATGAGGCTCCCCATGAAAGCCAGGTCCGGATTCGGGTTGCCCACATACAACTGGTCATACCCAAATTGGCGGGCGAACCGGCTCGGAATGTAGGGCTCCATGTAGCAGGTATCCCCACTCCGGTACAGCAGATGCGAGGGCCGGATACAGACCAGCCACTCGAAAACACCCCGACTCATGGGGGACCGACCTGATTCCACGTCATGGAATTCCTCGTTGTATCCTGCACCCCGCAGGCGAGGAAAGCAACGGAATAGGCTATAAGCGTCATAGCGACGCACTAACTTACGGGCCTCGGCCACATAAGTTTTCTGCCACAGACAGCCTTCAAAACGACGGAGAAGCGCCGTTTGAACACCCTGAGGTGGGTCTTCCCCAGCTCCAATCAAACTGGGGCAGTGCAAGGCGAACCACGCCATCAAGTAGGTGTACGGTAAACCTACCCTAGGATTGGGCCCGTCACGAGGCAAGACGGCACCCTTCCCTCGCCTTGACGCCATTGGCCTGCAGAAAGCCTCCGTCAGTACACGAAGGCCCCTCTGAATACAACACACCATGGCCGGGAGAAGACCCAGACGGTGGCCATGGACCAAGCGAACGGCAGGCAGCAGCACATTCGGGTGAACAATGTCACCCGAAGAAGAAGGCACGACACACTTCTTTAACCAGATGGTTAAGAAGCCAGCCAGCAACGCCTTGCGAGACATAGGCCGACGGGCCTGATGGTGAAAGCTCCGAAGAACATCACCCTTCTCGAAAGGACCATCATCTTCTGTCACGACGATGTCCTTTTCAGCACGCACCTCCATCCTCGCCAAGATGTCTTCTTCAGCAACTCCGCAATGAGCTGCCTCGGGCACACTAGTCATGTCCGGGAACAAGTAGTTCCCCCAGCTCTTCAAGCTCTTCGAGCTACCTTTGCCACCGGTGTGGATGCTGGAGCAAATGTGCAAATGGCACACCAATTCCCGATATGTCTCAAGCAAAGCAGGCTCTTGCTTCTCCAAGAGGGCCAGCTCCGCCTCACACGGAAAATACTCTTCATATGGAAGAGACCCGAAGGGCAAAGCAGAGATCTCTCGCATCTCATGCAGGGCCATGCCCAATTCACCAACCGGGGTGAAGAAAGTCCCCGAGGCTGGGCAGTACAACTCAAGAATGGCGTAGAAGCACGCCACCTTCATCTCAATGCCGTAGCAGGTCGCCCTGACGGCCTCATAGAGGTTCAACCTCTCTAATTCCCCCTCAAAATGATTGAGGATATAATTGGTCAACTCCGCCCACCATGACCTAGGAGGGTGGACCCAACCAGGAGCCCTGAAGTCCGTGGCGGGATAGTTCCCGTCAACTTCGCAGAACTGAGTGCCAAAGGTCGGCGCCGCAGCTGGATTCTCTCCTACTGGAAGGTCCCTCGCCACCTTCCCAGGGTATAGCCCTATTATGCTACGAGGATAGCCCGCCCTCGAATAGCCGGTCTGGAATGTCAACCTCCCGACACTTACAGATTCGGCATTTAGGCTCACGCCCCACGCCATCTTCCGAGCCTGAGTCACGCTCGCGAAGGAAGACAAAGCGAAATGCCGCTTAGTAGACGGGAGATAGAATCTCTCGCCGTCCAACTGGAAGATCCACTGGCCTTCACCGGCCTGTAGCTGGCGATCGGGATCAGGTGCAGCATCCCCGAACATGAAGTCAGGCTTTTTGTAAGCCTGACGGTCGATATCTTCAAACGGAGCCGTAGTCAAAATGCTCCGCATGGCCTGCGGGCCACCACTCTGAATGAGCGTATCCCGTACAAGGGGGCTCGGCTCACTGAACAAGGAAGCCTGCCCGATGAACTGCAAGCTGATGCTCCCTGCTCGACTGGTTAAGCCAAATAGACTGTTCTGGAGGCCGGAGGCGTGATGCACTGCAAAAACAAAAAGAAAATGAACTATGATTAGTTCACCAATCAAATCGACGCGAAGACACAAAAATTCGCTAAGGCATAGCCTCGCCCAGTAAGCAGGGACAGCGGGATAATAGCTTTGATAAAAAGCTTCGCTTCACAGATAAGACTGCATCTTTGCAAGAAGTGGCATAGCCCTAAGGGCTGGCGTCATCAAAAGGACGTTATGGATAACAGTCACCCTTCGTGGCCACAACTGAAGGCACACGACCCATATCCTGTTCCTCAACAGGATGAAGATTGCCCAAGCAATGGCTTCCTATGGAAGCCCAAGAGAAGAACTGTTCAGTTCTTACTTCCCTGGTGCAAGCAAAATAGGGAAGTTAAGGGAAACGAGTTCCCTGATAAGGACAGATCATATTCGATCGTCCTAATAGCCGAGTATCGACTCCAAAGGATGAAGACCACTCTCTAATCAGATTAGAGAGTCTCTTACCAGCGATCGGTCGCTCAATGAACGGAGGAGGGCCCTCCGCTGCAGAAGTCGCTGCTTCCTTTCCCGCTCGTCTCTTGGGCGCCATTGAAGAATTACAGGAGTTTTTGAACTCTTGAAAAAGGAAGAAAAGAAGAGTCAAGTACTCTGGAAAATTCAAAGAGAAATGATGATTTTCTCTCAGCCCGATCGGGCTTTTATAGGCCAATCAGCGCCTAAATCAAGGCCTCGAAAAAGGGCACATGCCGCCGTTTCGAATTAATTCGAAACAGTGCCCGAAGCGCCTGAGGCGCTTTCCCAAAAGCGACGGTTCAATCCCACTAAGGGGTTAACTCCGCACAAGAGCAAAGTGCGGACTTCGCGCAATCCTTCAAGGACTTAACCGAAAGGTTTGAATTAGCCCTCTAAAGAGGCGCTGACGTGACAGCCTCGCAAAGATCATTCAAAGGAAGGGCTATGCCCGTGCGCAGTTTAGCCCAGCAATGGCCAAACTCTCAGTGAAGCAAGCAAAAATCAAATGATCAGACAAAGAACTTTCATTGATCTAAAAGCAAAGATACATTTGATATTACATCAAAGTTGTGTTTCATACAACACACCAAGTTGCCTAGCAAGGCCATTTGCATAAAAGGCATACAAGCGGTTTTATCTGCTTCCAGACCAGATCAACTGGACACGAAAGGCCTTCCTCCTGCACAAGGCTGTAACCAGTTCTGCCACCGGGACACGGTCATTTTTCTCCACAAAATGGCGGGTCTTATCAGGCCATTTTTTTTGAAGCCTGGCAATAAAAGCTTATCGCCGCCAACACGTCAGATCACCTATAATGGGAACTAGTTTTGATGCTAGTAATCTGACGGGTGTGAGGCCCACTCCCCTGAAGTGGATCGTCCCCGACGAAGGCCACCAAAGTTGAAAGTCGGCAACCAGCCTCACCTCAGATCGAATCATCTCGGATAAGAGGCTGCCAACAGCCTCTGGGACGCGCACCCGCTGCCCCGAATTGTTCCTCCTGCTTAAAAGTAAAGCTTCAACCGGGGAAGCATAAGGCAATTTTATGGCTTCTTCCATCAAGTCACCAGACTGGCAAGCATAGCTCACTGCAAGGCAAATTGGAGTAAGTTAGCAGTCAAGCACAAAAACATTAAGTCAGATTCTTCAGCGGCAAAGTAATCCGACTTCAGTCAAAGCAGAGGATAAGCCTCGCCTGCACGGCAACCAGGGGCTGGCTCAGCGAACGCCAAGTCCTAGCCTCGCCTATACGGCAAAGTCAGACTGATCTTGTGAAGAACAGTCTCAACCTCACCAATATGGCAAGACTGGCTCAACCATTGAAGAAGCCAAGTCCCAAGTCCTGCCTGTGCAGCGGACTTAACAAGCAACGATCTTTCACTGATCAAGCCAAGATGATAGCTTCACAGAAAACTATGATGAGATCCTTCTCTGCAGCAGCCAATTGCAAGATGAAGAACAAGGGAAGCTAATCCCTGAAGCGAGCTGCCAAAGCTAAATCAAGGGAGATGAGTTCCCTAAAAGCAGTGAAGTCTTTGAATGATCGAGACTTACTGGTCCTTGGCCGGTTAGACAACCAGAGTGGGTTTTCCTACTAATTCAGAGATCTGAGTATCTCTCACAACCAAGAGAAGAGAAGAAAGGCAAGGCACTTCTCTTCAGAGGACCTCAAGTGTCCTATTTATAGGCCCCATGGCCTGAGTGCGATCACCTCAAGCGTGGAAGCACGAGCGCATTCAAGGCATTTACTGCGCCTTGATAACAGGAACGGTTTCCATTGGAACCGTACAAGGGAAGAGAACGTCTCCCTCATAAAAGGCACTTATTGCGCCTAGAAGAAAGGGAATATCCTCCCTTGGAAACGTGCAAATCGGAGAATATCTCCCTCGATCAGCATGAAGAAAGGAGTAATCCTCCTCGTAACTGGCCCACGGCAGTTGGCCTCGGGAAAGCGACAGATGTTCCAGAGCGAACTTACCTAGCCGCGAAGCTACCCAGACGCGAGTCTACATGATTCCTCGGCGAATCTACATCCCAAAGCAGGATTGAAGGCGAAGCTGAACTCAACCATCATGGCGATGTTCATACTCCACACCACCATCACAGCAGTTCAAAGTATTTCGAAATCTGGGCTATTGCAGACTTTCGAAAACTTTGAAGGGGGTCTTGTTGACACTTAAAAAAGACAAGATTCTCATTGGTCCGAACGATGTCTAAACTTGTTGACATTTACAAAAGACAAGGGACAGACGAGCTGAAGACCAGTTTTCACCCACCTCCAAGGGACAAGGAAGCGATGGACTCCACTGATCCAGCAAGCAGAACAGTGAACCCGGATTGTTTCTAACAGACCTCAGCAGGTCTAAAATGCTAGCATTTAGCATTACATTAGCCCAAGGAGATAGCCTCGCTTGAGAGGCTAACATCATCCAGAGCACCGCCAGGAAGCTAACTGATAGCTTCGCCGAAAACCCTCTTTTCGGACTTCGCCGAAGACCCTCTTTTCGGACTTCGCCAGGAATTGCCTCTAGCTCCGCTATGAGCCTCAAAGCGGGCAGCTCCGCCATCAGCCTGCTATGGTCAACCTTTGACCAATCAAATCTCCTGATGAGATCGGATTCAATCTAATCAAATCCAATCAGGATTCAAATATGGCAGGTGATTGCCACAATCTCTTGACTCTCTTGAAACGAGTAAGTGGATCAAGGAGAATCAATCAACGATATGGAAAGGATCATAACATATCGGAAAGATCAACCGATTTGCCATTTTCTAGCTCCGCGGAAGCTATTATAGCCTCGCAGCAAGGCTACTTTCCAGATTCAAACAGATTCGGTTCAATCTGTTTCTATATCTTCAAAGGGACGATTATACCCTTACTTTCCCTATAAATAGCCCGTCAGGGGCACAAGGGAGAGGCATCGGATTGCAGAGGAAGGAGCCATCAATTGCCTTCTGATCGCAAGAATCGATCAATTAGCTTCTTCGACTGAGGCTTCTTCATAACGCACCGTGCGTTCTCGAATTCAGAGACCTTTTAGAGAATTGCTTTCTCTATCCAGGGTGTTGATACCCTAACATCGTCCTTCTTCCCAAGGAATCTCCGGAACCAGGCGAGAAGGAATTCCTTATCGAAGGCGATTTTGAGAAGCAGCAAGAGGGTTCTACCAACTCTCTATTCTCTGATTCCCGGAACCAGGCGAGAAGGGAATCTCATCGCTCGCATCGTCAAAGGGACAAAGTGGTCGCGCGCTGACCAGACTCCTATCGGCACACTTCTCCAGAATCTCTGAGGGGATCTACTTGTAATCTTTTTAAGAATACTTGTAATTTAGCTCCTCAAACTCTTTTTGTAAGTTTTTCCCCTTTGCAAACATAATGGAAAACAGCCTAAACGCAGCCTTGGGACCTTGCAAACGCCACACTCTTTAGAGGGAAGTGATGATGGGTTATTATTATAATGTTTCCTCCCTTTATATATATGCATCCCCTTCTCTCTCTTTCATTTTCCTTCATCCTTTTTGCCTCCTGCAAGCTCCAACAGCAAGCTCCATCTCCACCAAGCCTTGGCCGGCCATCACAACCCCTTACCTTCACCATTTTTCCACTAGCTCCTCCATCTTCTTCTCCTCCATATTCTCCACCCTTTTCCAACCACTAACTCCTTCTTCTTCAACTTCTTTCACCAAGAGACACCCAAAGAACCCATCACCTCCATAAACTTCATCACCATCTCCACCACCACCCGCACCACCGTAGCCTCCACCGAGCATACCATCTTCACCCCCTCGTCAACCTCTTTCCGGCGGACTATAACTTCATTCCCCGCAACGCCATTTGCAAAATCTCGTTTTGCCATATTGAGTTGGACTTGCACCATCAACCTTTTGCCTTCTCTTGTGAGGACCGGTACCTTCCTTTGGATTGGGACCGCGTTTCTCTGCGTCGGACGCGTTCTAGGCGAGTAATTCTGCTCGCCAAGACTTGGACATATTTCCATAACTTGTAATTTTAACAACAAACTCAGCCCTCAAACATCAGGACTTGCTTTCTGTTCTGCACCCATATTAGTCGACTTGGCCAGCCCATTAGTCGACTAACTTTTCACCCTGAAACGCAGTTTTCTGAAGACCCAACCTATTAGTCGACTAACCTATTTCCTATAGTCGACTAACCCTCTGCTGGAAACGCAGTCTTAGAAACGCAGCTTCTATATAGTCGACTACCCCCTTTTCTATAGTCGACTGACTTTCTCCTGAAGACGCGACTTTGAGAGACGCGCTCTTTCTTGAAACGCGGCCCACTCTTTCATTCCTTGTTGATTAACTCTTTCTGGTGAGACGCGGACTTGTGAAACGCGGATTCATGAGACGCGGACTTATGACAAGACGCGGATCTGTGAAACGCGGCTTCACGAGACGCCGTTTTGCGAAATGCAGCAGACTAGTCGACTCCCCCAATACTCTAGTCGACTAACCCTTTTTCTGAAAACGCTGATTTCCTGAAACGCCACCTTACTGGTCGACTTGCCTTTCCTAACTCCCCTATTAGTCGACTAATCACTTTCCTTAGTCGACTAATCTTGACTGAATCACTTTGGTTAATTATTTTCTTGGGATAAGTCTTATACTTGGATCATGCTTTATATATTGTTATTTCATGACATGTTACTTGATGAATATCACCTCTTATCGGGCTATCTATTAACACAAGGCATGATACACCTGACTCCTGTAATTATCACTGTAACGGGAATGATAACCGGACTTCATGATTTGATTACATGATAAGTACGAACCAGTACTCCTGATATACCTGTATTCCTGACATGTTCCTGCTCATTCCCGAAATCGGATAATTATCTAATAAACCATAAAATGAGACAACTTACATTGGGTCGGGGGAAAACATGCGGCTATCAATATGTGTTCGTGTTTACAGTGGTATTAGGTATGTTGTGCAACTAAATTTCCGGTCTGACCTGTGGGCCTCCAGGCGACCGAGGGGAGTGCTGGCTCCCTCCTCCTGATACCATCATGATAAAGGGCATACATAAGTCCCTCCTGATAGGCCTTGCGGCTGGTTCCGTCACCAAGCAACGGAACACCCTGGACCGTGGTCCCGGGCAAGCACGGGACCCACTGTAAACATAGTTCGTTGATACCCCCGCTGGTTTCCAATAACAACCTTGCTTTACTCGGATATGGATCTATGTGTGCTGGGACGCTAGTTCACATAGCTAGATATCAGGGTAAGACGAGTAATAATAATAATAATAATAAGAGACGTTAACTGTGGTTGTTGTATGCGCTTGGATTACGGTGACATGAGATGAAGGTATATAGATGAGGGTTTCCTTGTTTGGATTATCCCCTCGAAGTACTAGTCTCATGGAGCTGTAGCCTAAGCTTATACAATGCCCTTACGTTTATAACATGCTATGCTCCTTTTACTTGCTGGATGATTATTCTTGATATTGTACCAACCCTCATGTTCATGTTTCTGTTGCCACTCGGCTGTTACCTGCTCTACTTGTTGGGAGGTCCTGACTCCCTTGAATTTGTATGTTCAGGTTCCGAACCTTGGATCGAGGTGGAGCCTTCTGTGGAGGACCAGGCTTTCCTTTCCGAGCAGGCCGATTAGTCTCGGTTGCTGTCATCCCAGACTTTCCTTTTGGCTCGCGGGACCTTTCTTCAGCTCGTGAGCATCCTTGTAATTATCTTGTAAATCGTACTTTTGAGTTTGGCTGTGATATATGATGCATGCGATATGTAATTATATGTCACATTCTGTGATAACCTTGTACCTTGTACTTCTTATGTTGGCATATGAAAGGACGCTACGCTTTGTCGTACTCTGATTCTTATTTGTACTGATGCTTAGCGTATATACGTAGGGTATTTATGACCTGCGTATGTACGTCGCAGTGACGTCCCCGTAGCCTTGGGATCGGGGCGTTACAATCTCTCATCCCAAGGCCCATACCAATTGAAATTAATCTTTTTAATGTTTCCAACAAAATTGAAATCGTCGAATTCAACATCATATGTGAAAGTTACGAAGAAAACACTTCAATAGTGATTCGTAGAAAGTCGAAAACATTATGAAGTCCTTATGCTTATTCTTTACTTTAGGTCTAAGGAACTCTACGATGGGGCCGATCTCGACTGATAAGGAAAGAGAACGAGCATGTGATCAATAATATTAGGGAGATTTGCCACTCGAATAGAAGATGCAGGTGGTGATTGTTATCTTACCCCCAATCAAAAGTTTCGCCAAAGCAGCAACCAAGTAGGCATTTTCTATACATGTAAAAATTGGCAATCATGATGGTACCTTCTACGTTTCACCAAACTGATCAAACCTTTTGTAATGTATTTCTTACAGAGTAAAATAATCCTTTACGCAATCATTCATAATAGGATTATCTAGGGGTGCCACCGGATACGGATTATCTGCGGATATCCGCATCCGAATCCGCCTCCAATCCGAATACGGATATCATTTTTTCACATCCGTCAATATTCGTATCCGTATCCGTATCCGAAAGGTAGGTGTGGATACGGATATGGTAAAAGTAATATCTTATTCGTATCCGATCCGATGTCCGAATGTTGCGTGCTTCATAATGATATCGGTATGCAGAAGACTATTCTTCAATGGAATAAGGCATTAAATTTTGATATTTTGAGTTGGTGAGTTGGTGAAAAAGTAATAATGGAAAGTATTCGATTCCTGCAAGAACACCACAAGATATTTTGAGTATTTCGACATCAACCATGGCATCTGAATATGCATTTAACACCGGAGGACGTGTAATCTATTGTTATAGAAGTCAAATGACAATGAATACGATGAATGTATTGATATGTACACAATAATATCATAGTATGTATCACATTTAATATTGTAGTAAATGAGATAAAAAGTAATATAAGTATTTCTGTTTAATTTATCTTTAACCATATCCATTTTTAACATATCCGATTAGTATCCGCATCCGATCCGCTAATATCAGATTTATATCTGATATCCGATTTTGGCGGATACGGATATCATTTTTTCACATCCGCCAATATCCGTATCCGTATCCGTATCCGAAAGTTGGGTGTGGATATGGATATGGTAGAGGTAATATCCGATCCGTATCCGATCCGATGGCACCCCTAGGATTATCCCATTACACTCAAGCTTGAAGGGGAGAGCTTCACTCGAGGACACTGGTGGTCCAAGTGTTCGCTTTGCCTCTCAAGGTCTCCACATATCCCTATTGGTACTCGATTTTCGAGTTAGCCTAACTCCACGAATTAGCTGCGTTAGCATTCATAGGGGAGAAAGGGATAAAGACCATCACCCTACTCAAATGAACCTTAAAAAATCCTAGAGAGCCAACCTTGGAGTCACCCGAGCAGTGAAGTGAAAACCTACCTACCATGGATGATGAGCATGATATACATGTTAATGAATGTACTAATGTCAAATATTAAAATCATGAGAAATAATGTCTAATGTTAAACCAAAAAAAAATGAATGTCCAATATTAAACCATAGGAATGTGTATGTATTATCATAGCGCAACACAGGAGGATGGACAGGAGTGGACGTCGCTGCATACGCTGTGGTAGAGGGGGTGAGGGAGGGGCAAGAGCTTCATGTTGTGCATAACGGGTGGCACTAAAGAGGTATTGGTGGGGGACTTTGAGGAGGGGAAAGAGGGAGGGGTTTCAGCAAGCATGTTACTTATGCTTCTCAGCTATCATGAATGATGATGATAATAATAATAATAAATTGCAAAAATGTTTCAATAACACTATGTTCACTCCCACGTGGCCAACTATAAAAACTTTGGAATGGAATTGCTTTTTTTTTCCTTCCCAAACTACCAGATCATCATCAGTTTTTACTCAGCACGGAGGAAAGAGTTACAATCTGGATGATGGGCTTAAACATACATTATTGCCATGGAACCCATTGTGGTGAGGATTTATCGTCACAGGCGACGATTGGATGCTCCTGATTGATCCTGTTAAAAATACAGAAAAGAAAAGAAAACCTTTTAAGTCAGGAGCACCAATGTGATGCCAGCCGAAGACCCTCGGGCGTGAGAATAACAATCCTCGTTTAGGGTGGAAGCAAGCGAAATAGTGCTTGTGTGTGATATTTTCGGTGGTAATCAGAAGTGAACCCCTTTCTCAATCGAGATTGAGGTGTATATATACCTGGAGTTGTAATTGAGGATGTGAAAATTTCAAATCTTCATAACTGCATGATTTGCACTTATTGATTTTCTCATAGCCGTCCAGATCACGCCGCTTGTTGTTGGGATTGCTATGCAGAGATGTCCGCTACTATCCAAACAGCCCGCATTAAAGTATGGGTATTGTAATGTTTTGAACGTGGGGATGATCTGACAGTATAACTGAATTCGCGAATCACGAGATCGTCTCGCTAAGCCGTAACCAGCATAGAAGCGATAGCCTTCGCGGAAGGTCTTCGTCTCCCGGCTGGGGCCTCCGGGCTACTGAGAGATTCCAGATTGGTTAAGAGTCCGAGAGAGCGATTCTGGATTGGACGGCTCCGAATTGATGTGGAAGCTTTTTCCTTGCATTCGTGCTAGGCTTGTTGGCATGTCAGATTCGTTGATCGCTTGGTACACTTCTGATGTAGCAATACATGTCATAAACTTGACAAGAATAAAAAACCAACCACTACAACCCCCCATGGAGGTAAGGCGGAGCACAAGCTTTCATCTTTTCCATTTTATTTTAATTTTTTCAAGAATCATATAGTTTTTTGCCAAAACTGCCTAGAAATGTGTTGCAGTTGTATCTTTGGGTTCAGCAAGGGTCCTATAACCTTGTATTACTTAAAAAATCTCTTTTATAGATTTTTTTTTTTTAATACTTTGTTTGGACCAATTTATTCTATGAAAAGGACCATTCATTCCCACCACAAAATGTGTTGCAATTAGATCTTCGGCAGCAACATCAATTTTGTCTGTGAGCAAATTCGGCCACACATCCATTATCCCATCAAACAACAGCTAAGTCATTTATCTCAGGAATTTGAGATAGCTACATGAATCAAAAGAGAATTATATCAGATTAGGCACATGAATCAGCTTTCTTCACTCATTCCTATCGAGCAATATGCCTTCATTAAGACTTTTAGCCTCTATATCTTGTCATATCACTTTCATCTCTTTTTTCGATCTCCCCTTCGCTCTTTTAACTTGCTATAAGTTGATAAGCTCTATCTGCTGGACTGACGCATCTGTAGGTTTACGTCTCATATGACAAAATCATTGTAGGTGATTTCTCTCATCTCTTCTCTTTTGTGGGGGTTACGCCTATTTTAATAAGAATATTCTCATTTCTCACTTTATCTCTCATCGCGTTACCACACATCCAACGAAGCATGTGCATCTTGGTTACACTCATCTTTTGGACATGATATCTCTTTATAACCCAACATTTCATGTCATATAACAAAGCTGGCATAATAACAACCCGATAAAATTTTTCCTTCAGCTATAACAGGATGGTTATGGTCGCATAGAACTCTTGTTGTGCTCCTCTATCTCAACCAGCTGCCTTGAACCTATAGTTGATATCATTATTGATCTCCTCATCTTTTACATAATAAAACCCAAGTGCCAAAGCTGACTGCTCATCGGTATCCCTTACCTATCCGGTGTCACAATATTATAATTTTGGATTCTCTGTTTACTGAATTTGCACTCCATATACTTTGTTTTGGGTCTACTTAATTTAAAATCTCAAGATTTTAGAGTATGTCTGCATAGCTCTAATTTGACATTTACCTAAACTCTCGTCTCACGACTAGAACAATATCATCAGCAAATAGCATACATCACGATATCTCATTCTGAATATTTCTAGTAAGCTTATCTATCAATATGTTAAATAAGAATGGACTCAATGCAGATCCTTAATGTAATCCAATTGTGATCGAAAAATTACTTGTTAGACCTCCACAAGTTCTGACATTTTCACTAATTCATCATACATGTTTTTAATTATGTCAATATATTTGATGTGAACTCTTTTTTTCATCAATGACACCAAATATCTCTCTTGGCACCTTATCATAAGGTTTATTTCATCATACATTACTTTTTTCCTAATTAACTCAACTGCTGACAGGATTCATCGGCAACCTCCCGGGAGCAAATCGGAGGCTTGATCAGGGCACATTAGGAGGAGAAGAAATATCCGCGAGATGGTGTTTGATCCGGTGACCGTGAAGAGCATCGCGCTCTAACCAATTCAGGCCAACCGTTGGATAACCACGAGGGACCTTATCATACATTGCTTTACATACATTGTTGCATTACTTATTTTAACGGGTTTATTATCGGGTTTTGGGTTCAGCGAAGGTGACATCCGGGGCTGATCCAATAAGTTCTTTTGGGTCCAATTTGATATTCATCAAACGCGATAAAGTTACGAGCAGTCGGATGTGGAGATTGAGTTTTATTGGGTACTTGTAAGCAATCCAGGACAAGGACAAGTCACTGCACACATTCAATTTTAGGTCGCACTTGAGTAACCTCATGTTTGTCTTCATCTGAATCTGAGGAGTTCTCTTCTGACCCTTCAGACCTTTTAGGGCTATCTCAGAACTCGAGTCCCTTTTTCTGCTCTTTTCCTCAGGATCCCAAAAGTTTGAAACCTTGACTCCAGTGGTGAACCCGATGAAGATACACTTCTTAGACTTGAACTCCAATTTGTTCCTTTTTTTTACTATCAACCAAATTATATGCAAGGCAACTTAAAATCTATAAGGTTGAATAGTTCACAGATACTCCTCGTCATATCTCCCATGGGATCTGAAGATCAATAGCTGTTGATGGTGACATGTTTACTAGATAACTCGCATGATTCACCGCCTTTGCCTAAAATATTTCTGACATGTCAGGCTGTAATTGATTCATGCGCTCTGCTACTCCATTTTGTTCTGGTCGTCTTGAAATACTTAGCTGGTGTTTGATACCCTTACTTGCTAAAGTAGTCTTTGAATTTTTTGGAGGTGTACTTGCCTCCATTATCGAACATCAAGACTTTCATCTTCCGCCCCGTCTGATTTTTCACCAAAATTTTTTACTCCTTGAACTTCTAGAATACTTTTGATTTCTGCTTCAACAAGTATAGCCAAACTTTTCTTGAAAAATCATCAATGAAAGTAACATAGCACCTAGCATCTCCAATAGATGCTACTAGTGAAGGCCCCCACACATCCGTATATATGAGATCTAGCAAGCCCTTTGTCTTGCGCTAAGATGTAGAGAAAGCTACTCGACGTTGCCTACCCATAATGCAAGTTTGCTGTCCGTTCTTTTTTGAGAATCGTCATGGCCTCTAATAACTTTGATTCTTTCATCTGCACCAGAAAACTTATACCCTCGAGCTTACAAAGCTCCCAGTGAGAGAAGATTCTTCTTTAAATCCAGAATGTGTCGAACGTTCGTGAAGGTTCGAACCTGTCTATCAAACATCCTCATACAGATGTTGCCGATGCCAACAGTCTTACACACTTTCCCATCAGAATAGAGGCTCCATCATAAGGCTTTTAAGTACTGAACCACTCTCTTTTGAGCACATGTGATAATTGCTCCCCTACTCAAGTGAACAAGCATCTAAGTATTTATCTTTTCCTGACTCAGCCATCAAGACATCACATGAAGCCTCATCTACTTCTTCGAAAACCCCAGTTTGATCTGACTTTCCACTGGTACTAACCCCATCAGAATCTTTGTCGTCTTTCATCTTCAGCATCTCCTTATATTTCATATAATTTTTCTTGATGTGCTATGGTTTCTGTAACCCCTGATCCCTGATGTACGTATCACAGTATGAGTACGCGATACGACGTACAAAATTGATTTGACCTCCATGGTAGCCTGATTGAGCTGATTTCAATTTTAAATATCATTTTCTAATATTTTAGATTTTTGAGGATTTTCTGGAATTTTTCTGGATTATTTTGGAAAATCTCCGTAGTCGGTGTCGACCGATACCGATAATCAGCTTTACAATTTTTATTTCACAAATGGAGTTGTATTTTGAGCCACCGCTTTCACCATGTGTCTTAGAATCATATTATCTACCTTAGAGTATTTTTGGGGATTTTTCTGAATTTATCGAAAATCCGGCCAAACCGGTGTCGCCTAGTATCGGCGACACACTTCGGGATTTTTAGTTTACAAACCGGAATGAATTTTGGTAAACCGTTTTCATATTACGTCTCAGGATATTATTCTCTATTTTCTGTAATTTTTTGGGCACCGTTCAGAACTGGTCGAATATTGGGCCAATTTAATAATAATAAAATATTATTATTTTCAATTCCCTTTTTCTTTTCTTCTCCTTTCTTCCTAAAGAAGCCTCTCCACCACCATCACTTCCACCGCCTCACCTCTTTCTCTCTCTTCCCCCTTAAAATCTCTCTCCCTCTCTCTTAATTACAATTTCCCCTCTCTTCCCTAACTCTCTCTCTCCCAGTTCTTTCTTCTCTCTCTCTCTCTAACACTCTCTCTAACCTCTCTCTCTCTGCAACCCAACAGGGGGGGCTGACCATGCCTGCGGCCCAGCTTCCTCAGCCGGCGCCTCCCCTCTGGCCACCGCGCCGCCGGCCGGCCAGGCGCCGCCGGCCAGGCCGCCACCTTCCTCCCATTCTTCTTCCTCTTCTTTTTCTTCTTTTCTTTCCTTTTCTCTTCTCTGTTTCTTCGCCTCTCCTCTTCCTCTCTCTCTCCCCCTTTTCCCTCTCTCTCTCTCCCCCCTCACTCTCTCTCACTTGGCCGGGCTGAACCGCCGCCGGAGGCCGCCAGCGCTGCCGGCCAGCTGGGCTGGCTGGCCAGCCGCGCAGGGGCAGCAGCAGCAAGCTGCTGCTGCTATGGGTTTCTTGATTGGGTTTGGGTAGAACCAAGCCCAATAAGCTTATTGGGTCAATAGTAAACCCAATAAATCCCCAAAACCCGTTAACCCGTTTTCCTTAAGTCAAATGGGTTTGGGTCTTGGATCGACACCCGACCCGTTATGAGCCCAAACCCGCATCTAAACCCAGTTCGAGCGATATCGGGAGCATCCGGACCCCGATTTGGACGATTCTGGATCCGTTGCAATCGTAGGAAAGAGAGCTACCTTCCCATGACTAGTTTGTGAGTATTTTTCTTTATAAATTATATGTTTAGTAATCTTGATTGGTTGCCTTCTTGAATAAAACTTGATTATTTAATGAAATGTAATTGTTGGTAAAGCTCTATAAGTAAACTTTACATAATGTAAACATTATCAGAAAGCATTATTAGCAGTCGTTGACACTCGAGTAGATGCTATTACCCCAGACGCTACCATTAGTGCTCACACCATGACTTGGATATTTGATCACACGGGACACCGTTATCACATGTATATGGATCACCGTTACACAGATCCTCTTACACGCAACACTATGTCCCACCGGTACATAGAGACACCACTTCACTAGACATTATCACCTCATTACTGCTACAGGTATCTTGTTACTATGCCATGGATACGCGACGCTGATAGTTCATATGCTAGGACCACCGTCCCACAGACATTCGGATGCACTGAACACACTAGACACCGTTATTTCATGATGTTCCGTATACATGCCTCACTCTTACAGCGAGACTGAGATTCACGACACTATTACTGCATGATTGTGAACTATTGATACACTGATACGCTAATACACTGGATACCGTCCTGTACACAGTTACTTCATGTTCTTACATCACTGTTATATAGACTCACCGTTTATATGCATTGATTGTCTTTGTATTCCTGTTACATGGATCATGGATTTATTCCTGTTACATAGATCATTGTTTATATTATTGCTACATGCATATGCATGTATTCTCGTTACATGAGTATTTCCTGTTATTGATATTGATATTCCCGTTACTGGACATGAGAGCTGTTGATATGCGATATGTGAAATTCCACATCTATTATTCCCGTTTCCCGTTATATTGTTCTATGCTATCAACAGAGCTCAGGTCCTGTTATCATGTTACCCGTATCATGTACTGTAATTGTTCTTGTTACATTGTATCCTTGACATATCAGATCATAAAGCTAACTTGGGTATGGGGGAGACTCGACGGTTGATTAGATCTTGTCGGGTGGATGTCTGGATCCATTGTTTGTCCCACCGCAGGGGACGGGGTAGTGCTGGCTACCGTCTGTTACTCATGAGCTCCCGTTTCCCGTTATTGTTTTAGCTCATTGAGATCCTGTTACATGTTATAGCCCTAGCGGGCTGGTCCTGGTCTCAGCAGCCAGTGGTTTGATAAGGCCGTTGTCCCGGGTATGCACGGGATACACCCACCCGGTATGAGCTCCTTGACCACGGGTTTCCAATTAACATAATAAAACAGTATACACAATAGTGACGTTGGGAACACTTGTTATTTGGTGACTCTCTCGTTTGGATAATGGTACCCGTATGCCATGTCCGGATGGGTTCGACTGGAGTGCGGGCTCCAGTATGAACTGCCAGTGGTATGGGACACTGGAAGAGATTGATTAAAATACCAGGTGATACTGATTGCTACTATTGTATCCATAACATGACTTGCCTGATACATGTATACTCTTCTTTAGATGTACTTGTTACTGTTCCTGATCATTTATCCGCTATCGTGTTACATGTATACTCTGTTATTTTACCTGGTACATATTACCCTTTCTGTGATGGTAGACTACGCATGTTCTGCATTGCATATATTCTGTTTTCTGTATACCTTGCAGACATCATTACTGTATATGCACAACACCTTATTGTGGTTATATTGCATATGCCCATCTGCATGTCCATTTCTATCACGTCACCACTAGCATGTTCACTTCTGTTACGTCACCACTAGACAACATCATTTATGATATAAACTGGATACGACTATAGACCTGACCCGATGATAACCGGCTAGGTAGTGATGGTATTAAAAGATGACCTGTTTATATATTTTTACTGCTTACAAGTTTATATATTTCTACTGCTTATTACATACTTATTATATGGTATCACTAGTACAACATCATGTATTATATATTATTATCGTGCTTGTAGTACTATCGTATGTATTACTGCCTCCTTCATTTACCACTCACTAGGTCGCTTTCTGACGACCCTGGGTTTGCGTGCCCAGGTTGGAGAACCGAGTTAGCGTATCGGCAGATAGTCCATTGGGTTCACATAGGAGACTCATCATCGAGCTCATTCATAAGTATCCTTGTGATGTTGCTGTTATCTTGTTTATCCCTTTTTTATATCTGTTATGATCACTAACCTCTTCCTGCAGGTATTCTTGTACTTATTAAATGCTGGAACTCGTGTATATATGGAGGTTATGTCCTGTACTGAGGCTTAACGTATGCGTGAGGTTGTTTTCACCTCGCGTATGTACGTCGCCATAACGTCCCCGTACCTGCGGGATCAGGGTGTTACATAGTGGTTCAGAGCCTAGGTTCATACCTGGTGTGGGTAACCACCTGGGTCAATACTCGGGCTCTTACCAACAGTACAGTCAGATTCAGATTCAAGATTATCTGTATCTGAATTTGGGGATTCCAGCGACGAGTACAAGAATACACTATCATTGACACTTCCTTCCTTGACTCTTTTGCATTCCGTACTCACAGTTGTCACCCAGAATATCCGATTCTCTTCTCGTTTTCTTTTTATCTTAATGCTTCCAATCTGTTAGTGTTAGTTCACTACACTATTTCTCTATCCCGAGTTCCTTATAGATATCATAGTGCGCAGCGGAAGTATCGTGGACCCATAACATTTCGGCTTTGGGTTGAAAATATTGTTCTCACCCCTGAATTGAAATTTTGAGGACGAAATTTTTTGTAAGGTGGGGAGAAATGTAACCCCCTGATCCCTGATGTACGTATCACAGTATCAGTACGCGATACGACGTACAAAATTGATTTGACCTCCATGGTAGCCCGATTGAGCTGATTTCAGTTTCAAATATTATTTTTTAATATTTTAGATTTTTGAGGATTTTCTGAAATTTTTCTGGATTATTTTGGAAAATCTCCGTAGTCGGTGTCGACCGATACCGATAATCGGCTTTACGATTTTTATTTCACAAATGGAGTTGTATTTTGAGCCACCGCTTTAACCATGTGTCTTAGAATCATATTATCTACCTTAGAGTATTTTGGGGATTTTTCTGAATTTATCGAAAATCCAGCCAAACCGGTGTCGCCCGGTATCGACCACACACTTCGAGATTTTTAGTTTACAAACCGGAGTGAATTTTGGAAAACCATTTTCATATTACGTCTCAGGATATTATTCTCTATTTTCTGTAATTTTTTGGGCACCGTTCAGAACTGGTCGAATATTGGGCCAATTTAATAATAATAAAATATTATTATTTTCAATTCCCTTTTTCTTTTCTTCTCCTTTCTTCCTGAAGAAGCCTCTCCACCGCCATCACTTCCACCGCCTCACCTCTTTCTCTCTCTTCCCCCCTTAAATTCTCTCTCCCTCTCTCTTAATTATAATTTCCCCTCTCTTCCTAACTCTCTCTCTCCCAGTTCTCTCTTCTCTCTCTCTAACACTCTCTCTAACCTCTCTCTCTCTGCAACCCAACAGGGGGCTGACCATGCCTGCGGCCCAGCTGCCCTCAGCCGGCGCCTCACCTCCGGCCACCGCGCCGCCGGCCAGGCCGCCGCCTTCCTCCCCTTCTTCTTCCTCTTCTTTTTCTCTTCTTTTCTTTCCTTTTCTCTTCTCTGTTTCTTCCCCTCTCCCTTTTCCCTCTCTCTCTCCCCCCCTCACTCTATCTCCCCCCCTCACTCTCTCTCACTTGGCCGCCAGAGGCCGCCAGCGCCGCCGGCCAGTTGGGCTGGTTGGCCGGCCGCGCAGGGGCAGCAGCAGCAAGCTGCTGCTGCTATGGGTTTCTTGATTGGGTTTGGGTAGAACCCAAACCCAATAAGCTTATTGGGTCAATAGTAAACCCAATAAATCCCCAAACCCGTTAACCCATTTTCCTTAAGTCAAATGGGTTTGGGTCTTGGATCGACACCCGACCCGTTATGAGTCCAAACCCGCATCTAAACCCAATAAAGCGTTCGGGCGATATCGGGAGCATCCGGACCCCGATTTGGACGATTCTGGATCCGTTGTAATCGTGGGAAAGAGAGCTACCTTCCCATGACTAGTTTGTGAGTATTTTTATTTATAAATTATATGTTTAGTAATCTTGATTGGTTTCCTTCTTGAATAAAACTTGATTATTTAATGAAATGTAATTGTTGGTAAAGCTCTATAAGTAACTTTACATAATGTAAACATTATCAGAAAGCATTATTAGCAGTCGTTGACACTCGAATAGATGCTATTACCCCAGACGCTACCATTAGTGCTCACACCATGACTTGGATATTTGATCACACGGGACACCGTTATCACATGTATATGGATCACCGTTAGACAGATCCTCTTACACGCAACACTATGTCCCACCGGTACATAGAGACACCACTTCACTAGACATTGTCACCTCATTACTGCTACATGTATCTTGTTACTATGCCATGGATACGCGACGTTGATAGTTCATATGCTAGAACCACCGTCCCACAGACATTCGGATGCACTGAACACACTAGACACCGTTATTTCATGATGTTCCGTATACATGCCTCACTCTCACAGCGAGACTGAGATTCACGACACTATTACTGCATGATTGTGAACTATTGATACACTGATACGCTAATACACTGGATACCGTCCTGTACACAGTTACTTCATGTTCTTACATCACTGTTATATAGACTCACCGGTATATATGCATTGATTGTCTTTGTATTCCTGTTACATGGATCATGGATTTATTCCTGTTACATAGATCATTATTTATATTATTGCTACATGCATATGCATGTATTCTCGTTACATGAGTATTTCCTGTTATTGATATTGATATTCCCGTTACTGGACATGAGAGCTGTTGATATGCGATATGTGGAATTCCACATCTATTGTTCCCGTTTCCCGTTATATTATTCTATGCTATCAACAGAGCTCAGGTCCTGTTATCATGTTACCCGTATCATGTACTGTAATTGTTCTTGTTACATTATATCCTTGACATATCAGATCATAAAGCTAACTTGGGTATGGGGGAGACTCGACGGTTGATTAGATCTTATCGGGTGGATGTCTGGATCCATTGTTTGTCCCACTGCAGGGGACGAGGTAGTGCTGGCTACCGTCTGTTACTCATGAGCTCCCGTTTCCCGTTATTATTTTAGCTCATTGAGATCCTGTTACATGTTATAGCCCTAGCGGGCTGGTCCTGGTCTCAGCAGCCAGGGGTCCGATAAGGCCGTTGTCCCGGGTATGCACGGGATACACCCACCCGATAAGAGCTCCTCGACCATGGGTTTCTAATTAACATAATAAAACAGTATACACAATAGTGACGTTGGGAACACTTGTTATTTGGTCACTCTCTCGTTTGGATAATGGTACCCGTAGGCCATGTCCGAATGGGTTCGACTGGAGTGCGGGCTCCAATATGAACTGCCAGTGGTATGGGACACTGGAAGAGATTGATTAAAATACCAGGTGATACTGATTGCTACTATTGTATCCATAACATGACTTGCCTGATACATGTATACTCTTGTTTAGATGTACTTGTTACTGTTCCTGATCATTTATCCGCTATCGTGTTACATGTATACTCTGTTATTTTACCTGGTACATATTACCCTTTCTGTGATGGTAGACTACGCATGTTCTGTATTGCATATATTCTGTTTTCTGTATACCTTGCAGACATCATTACTGTATATGCACAACACCTTATTGTGGTTATATTGCATATGCCCATCTGCATGTTCACTTCTATCACGTCACCACTAGCATGTTCACTTCTGTTACGTCACCACTAGACAACATCATTTATGATATAAACTGGATACGACTATAGACCTGACCCGATGATAACCGGCTAGGTAGTGATGGTATTAAAAGATGACCTGTTTATATATTTTTACTGCTTACATATTATATATTTCTACTGCTTATTATATACTTATTATATAGTATCACTAGTACAACATCATGTATTATATATTATTATCGTGCTTGTAGTACTATCGTTTGTATTACTGCCTCCTTCATTTGACCACTCACTAGGTCACTTTCTGACGACCCTGGGTTTGCGTGCCCAGGTTGGAGAACCGAGTTAGCGTATCGGCAGATAGTCTATTGGGTTCACATTGGAGACTCATCATCGAGCTAATTCATAGGTATCCTTGTGATGTTGCTGTTATCTTGTTTATCCCTATTTTTATATCTGTTATGATCACTAACCTCTTCCTGCAGGTATTCTTGTACTTATTAAATGCTGGAACTCGTGTATATATGGGGGCTATGTCCTGTACTGAGGCTTAACGTACGCGTGAGGTTGTTTTCACCTCGCGTATGTACGTCGCCATAACGTCTCCGTACCTGCGGGATCGGGGCGTTACAGTTTCTTACAAAAGTAGCAAGAGAAATTGTTAGAAGCCTCTGGATCCCTTTTGGGTTCCCTACTCTTTGATCTTCCCCTCTGGCTCTTGACAAACAATCTTGGGCCCTCCTTCGTAGAATTTGTGTTCTTCCTCAGCTCGTTATTCTGGAGCATCTGCCTGACATTTTCTAACTCTAAGATCTCCTACCATACATGATGGTAGTTTCAAAGTGGTTATAACTTGATAGAAGAGAAGAGAGTAACAGAAAAGCTTTGTCATCTTCTTCTATCTTAACCTCTAGAGCTAACAAGTCGCTTTAAAATTCACCTTCCTTCATCTGAAGACTGTATAACTGCTTCTTCATGAAGAGCTTGCTCTACAAACTCTTCGTCATGTAAAGGCTTTCAAGTGTGCACCAAAGACCATCAGTTGTCTCCTCGTTCATCACGTTGTAAAGGATCAAATCTGATAGGCGTGGTATGATCTTCGCCTTTGCGCAAAAGTCGATGTCATTCCACTCATCATCCTCATCTTCGATGGCTTCTTCTCAATACTAAGTAAGGATTTGTGTGTGCCATCCTTCACGAGCAACGATGTTACTCGCATCTTCCACAATAGAAAGTTAGACTTCCCGTCAAATTTCTCCACCTCGAACTTAGTTGTCGTGGTCGTCTTTCTAGCTATCGCTCTGATACCGATTGTTGATGATTTATCACCAATCAAATAATAGAGAAACATCGAGTTGAAGATTCAGCAGTGAAAGCGGAAGCGTCGAAGATCTATTACTAGCAAGCAATCACCACACATCCAAGCAACACAGTATTTAATGTGGTTCGGTAATGTGCCTACCTCCATGGGGAAGATGGGAGAAATATTTATTGAAAATAGAGAAGAAAATATAAGAGTTATAATAAGATTTCTCTCACAACTTTCAATGACGGAATTCTAAAATTTCTCCTAAATTCTTGACACACCTTCAAAAGGCCACCCCTGAGGGATTTATATAGGCATCTAGAATGATCTTAGTCTAACACGAACTCAAATTAGCATCTCCTCAGAGAAATAAAAAACTCATATCCAAACCAAAATAGGAGACAGATCCTTATTAGAAAACTATCAAAATCTAAATTCTTCTCCAATGAATATTAGGCACTCCAAATACTACCAAGTTTCCTGCGGATTGCCGGGCTGACCTGGCCGGTTCGCACCCCTAATGATAACGTTATGAGCAGTCAGATGTGGTGATTAGGGGTGGAATCGAACCGAATTCGAATCGAAGACTAACGTGTTCATATTTGATTTGGTTTAAAATCATCGAATTCGAATACATATATTAGCGTCTGAATTCGAATTTGAATTTCCTCCTTCGAATACGAATCGAATTCGAATTTTTCTTGAATATTAGAATATTCCTGCATTTGTGTATTTAATATTTGACTAGTTTGAAAGTTTTTTAATTAATAATTTTTTATTTACATCAATTATGTTGACAACATTGTAATTATATTTGAAAATCACACATCTCATACGAGAAAGATAGAACTAAAAGAAATCGTTTGAATTAGATTTAGGGTTAAAACTTATGCTTGGCATTTCAGCTTCACATAAATATTTTACATAAGACTTTTTAAAAATTTACTAATTATAAAATATCACGAGACAAAATGCAAGAATATGTATGTATTTAATATTATATTTCATAAATAGTTAAGTACATATGTATTAAAAGAATAGTTCAACGAACTAACAAATCGAATACTAGAATGCTCAGATTGAATTCGTTTAAATTGTGAATCGAAAAATATATTTGTTTATGTTTAAATGAGCAGTCACATCGAACCCGATTAAATAATGTTGGTCCAAAGGCCCATCACTCTAGTTTTGATCATTATTAACTCATATAGTTATAGTACTAATGATCTTGTGTTTAATTAGTCTCAGATTTATGATCAAGATCATAGTTGGTATTTAGCTTCAACAAAAGATTTAAAGTCAAGTTTTGCAGTTAGCACGGTTTGATTCAAGAGCCTATGCATCAAGACCACATCAAGTACTCAAGAGGAGTCTACCTCTTTGAATCGTGTTTGGACCAAGTCTAGAAGATGAGAAGACTTCAAGTAAAGACTTCAAGAGAAGACTTGTGTCTAGGTTTATTTTAGTTAAGATTTTATTTTAGATAAATGTAAAGGATAGAATAGTTGGTGGATTGCTCAAGTACATATACACACACTCAAGATTTATTTGTGTTTTCATAAAAGAATTTTCATTTGGAAAAATACCGGTTTGATTTTTAGACTTCATATATGCATGTGTTTTTAACCAAAAACATTTTAGTGCAAATTGTCAAAAATATAGATATTTCATCATGTATGTGTAGTAGATCATATCCATACACTCTATGCTTTAAAAGAGTTTAAATATCTTATTTTTGTATTTGGAGAAGTTTTGGAAAAATCTATTTTGGAAAAATACGGTTTTTGTTTTGAGCCAAAATTTCTAAGTTACAAAAATAGTTTAAAATGTTTGTAACATGGTTTGATTTTACTCAAACATGTTTGTATATCAAAGTATTATACTGAAACTATTTTTCTAGATTTTTAGATATTTTATGGGATTTTATTTTAGTCAAAAAGCTAAGTTTTTAAATCCCTATAATGTTCTGGTCTGACTTTTGCCGGTCGACCGGGCCGGTCGACAGAGACAGGAGTCGGTCGACCGACGTGCACAGACATGCATGCCAGTTCTGGCTGGAGGGCCGGTCGACCGGGTCAGTCGACTGCCAGAGAGCTTCTGCTCTCTGGAAAGCCCCAGTCGACCGGGCCGGTCGACCGGCAGAGAGGTCTGCTCTCTGTTTTAGGCCACGGTCGACCGGGCCTGTCGACCGCTGGCCCAACGGTCAGATTTCTGACCGTTGGCGGTTGACCGGGCCGGTTGACCGACAGCAGTCAGAACTGCTGACTGGACTGTAACGGCTAGTTTTTGAGAGGCCTATAAAATGGGGCTTTCTTTGACTGTTTTTAATAAGAATTTTGGAGAGTTTTTAAAGCTAGTTTTTCCCATCTATTTCAAAGGTTTTCTCCATTAATTTGAGAGCAAATATTTCCAATCCAAAAGGAAGTTTATCAAGAGTATTTTTCAAAAGTGATTCTTGAGTTTTTCACCACAACTTCCATCCTAGTTTTTTTCACATACACTTGAGCTATCCATTGATATATCTATCTTATAGGAGTGTTATTGTGAGAGTGTTTGTAGGTGATCAAAGTGTTTAAATCACCAAAGTTTTCATCATTGCTTTGAGGTGGCGGACTGTGTGTTCGCGTTTGTTTCGAGTTCTTGTGTGAACTCTTTGTAGAGGTGCGGCCTCGGCGAGCTAGTGGGCTTGCAGTGTGTTTGTTCTTGCGAGAACAAATGAAGGAACTAGAGAGTCCAAGGAGTTCAAGTGTGAACTCGCCTTGTAGGTGTTGCGGCACCGAGTGATCCGGTGGGATCGATTATAGTGAAAATCCTTCAAGTGTTGAAGGCGGGAACGTAGAGCAAGTGTGCTCGAACCTCGAAACAATTCTCCCCTGTTTGCGATTGCTCTCTCTATCTCTTACTTGTTTATATCTTGCATGCTTATATTGTTTTCATCTTTATATACTTGATATATATTTGTGCTCATATTGTTATATGCTTGGGGATTGTTTGCTAACACTTGTATTCAATCAAGAGAGCCAACGCGGCACCTCAACTCTTATCTAGAGGAATCTTGAGGAGTTAGTTCAGAGCCCTTCACGGGGAATCCAGCTACACTCTTGTGTTATACTTGGTGTTTAGTTTAAAAAGTTTTAGTTTGCATAAATAGTTTTAATTCCAAATTAATTGACCATTAGATTAGCTAGTCACTTATTCACCCCCCTCTAGGTGATTACAAATAATTGGACAAATAATTACTCCTACTGTCCAAGAATAGTAGTGTGTTTTTTATCAAAATTTTGTCCCAAATTAGTAGTCCATTTTGAATCACAATATTATTTTTACAATTCTCAATAACTATTTTTATCATTCTTAATGCTACTTTCATCATTTTCAGTGTTACTTTTATCATCCGAGCTTTAATTCTATAAATTCTTAAATTTCGGATCCGATCAAAAAATAATAAGTAAAACTTTACGAAGAAAATAATAAACTATGGGGGTGTTTGTTTCGCCGCAAAACGCAAGTCGTAAAACTTCTTTTCCATTTTCCGTTGTTTGTTTCGCTGAAAAATAAGTTGCAAAATGCAACTCTTCTTTTCCCACTTGCAGTTGCTACAGTTAAATTTGTGGTCATGTAAATCTCACTTTTACACTCATATTTTCCCACTTGCAGTTGCTACAGTTAATTTTGTGGTCATGTAACTCTCACTTGTAGTATACTTACAGTTCAAAACAGTTACTTGATAATCAATATATAATTTAATATTATTAAATATATTGTGTTCAATTTCTTATTTAATTATTTAATTATTTTATATTTTTAATCTTTAATTTTTTTATTGTTTTTATATTGTTTTAATATTTAATGTTTTACTATTTAATTTAATATTTTTATTTAATATTTTATTTAATACTTTATTATTTTATTAATACTTATTCCATTTTTTTATAATTTATTTAGAGTTGATATTTTATTAATATAACAATATTATACTTTAATATAAAATTACTATATATTTAATTATTTATTTTAATATAAAAAATTACTTTATTAATATCATAATATATTTTATTATTATATTAATATTTTATTATGTTAATATTGTAATAATAATTCAGTATAATAATACTATAATGATAATTTATTATTAAATTATAATTATATTTTACTTTGTTAATTTTATATTTCTATAATATTACAAAAATATTATAATAAAATTTATATTTTAATAATTTTTAAGTATTTTTAATATTATAATATTATAACTATATTTTATTATTTTTGTAAGATTTTTAATATTTATATTTTATTAGTATTCTTAAAATTTTATTAATGTTCTTTAGATTTTCTTAAAATTTTATATTATTTATTTAGTTAATATTTTAGTAATATTTTACTATTTATACTAATATTTTATTAATATTATTGTTATAAATAAAATATTAAGATTATTAATTTTTTATCTCAAATTTATTAATACAATTTAATTTGCAATAGTAGATTTAATTTAATAGTATTTATAATATTTAAATCACTGTTACAGTTAATTTTGTGGTCAACTTTTTTACTTACACTTTTACATTACCAACCAAACACCGTAAAACACAATATACTTTACCATTTACACTTTCACTTTATCAACCAAACACCGTAAAACACAATATACTGTAAAACACAATATACTTTACAATTTACACTTTCACTTTATCAACCAAACACCGTAAAACACAATATACTTTTTCATTTACACTTCACTTTATCAACCAAACACCGTTAAACACAATATATTTTCTCTGTTACAGTTCACTTTTTCTATTCTTATTTTACGACTTACGACTTGCGCCGTTTTGTAACGAAACAAACAGGCCCTATAGGTTAATTATTTTATTCACTTCCACTACTAACGGTGATTGAGTTTTATAGGGTACTTGGGAGAAATCCAGAACCAGGACAAGTCCTGCCTCAATGAATGAGTTGTAAGAGCAAAGTCTGAAATTTTGTGCTCCTTTTTCAATGTGAAATGAGTTCATTGTCATCCCGCAATTATTGTCATGCCTTTATGAATGAGCTGTGATAGCAAAATCTGCCATTACCCATTTGAACGAGCAAAGTTTTTGTCATTTTGTGCTTCTTTTTCCACACGAAATCCTCCTTTTCCCATTTGTCATGAATTCCAAACCACAAATGGCCAGCAATTATTGTCCTTTAAACAGTCTCCCTTGACCTCCACCATGCTTTTGGGCAAGAAAGATTCGTGAACAGTCGTCAATCGTGTGAAAATTATTGTATGCTTGGAAAATTTTCAAGTATTTGCTTCATCGTGGCTTGTGAGATTGGCAAATTATCTGCTTCTTCTACTCTAACCGCAAGCTGAGAGTCAGAGAGAGAAGGCGATGGCTCTTGATGCCTTAGCTGAGGAATGCTTGAAGAAGTTGGGGCAACTGGCTATGCAGGAGGCGATGAGGATGCTGCGCGTGACGGACGAACTCAGGAGGCTTCAAGAGAAGCTGGAGATCATCAAAGACGTGCTCTTAGATGCGGAGCGAAGGAGTATCCAAGATGCAGCGGTCAAGCGCTGGCTGTCCAAGCTTAAAGATGTCATGTACGACGCTGATGATATCATCGACCTCTGCACGATCAAAGGTCGTGAGCTCCTCCCTGAAGGAGGAGAACCCCGGTCGTCCACACCACCACCACCACCACCACCTTCGGTATGTCATTGGCTATTCCATCTCTTTTCATCATGCTTTACTGGTTTGTCTAGCATTCCTTTTCGGTATGAGATCGGAGCAGAAATCCAAAAGCTAAACCAGAGGCTCGAGGAGATCTCCAAAGACAGGCTAATGTTTAGCCTACAACACATCGGCAGCCCCAGTGTAAATCTCGAGACACAGTTAGTCAGCTCTCGCCCTCGTCCCACTTCTGATTTACCCACTTCTGATCTCGTCGGAAGCCAAGCTAAATCTGCTGCAGAGAGGCTGGTGGGCTCGCTGGTGAAGGCACAACAAGATACTGAAAGCTTACTTGTCTTTGCAATTGTGGGGCTAGCAGGGATCGGTAAGACTGCACTTGCTCAGAAAATATACAATCATCAGAAAGTGAAAACCTATTTCCAGAAGAGATTGTGGGTGTGTGTCTCCGAGAGTTTTTCACCGACAGAATTGCTGAAACGGGTGGTAAGCAGTGCCGGTGGTGACTGCGGTAATGATCAATCACTAGCACAGC
Organism: Agave tequilana; assembly: GCA_038442645.1. Taxonomy (NCBI): domain Eukaryota; kingdom Viridiplantae; phylum Streptophyta; class Magnoliopsida; order Asparagales; family Asparagaceae; genus Agave; species Agave tequilana. The sequence goes on from JAVJIF010006726.1 coordinate 52,854, forward strand.
TCCAACATCGCCTCATCTCAGCCCTTGCAGGCAGTCGGTTCTTTCTTGTATTGGATGATGTTTGGCGGGAAGAAGTTTGGGAGGAGTTGCTCCGAACTCCACTGTCACGTGGAGGCGTGTCTGGAAGTAGAGTTCTAGTTACTTCTAGAAATGAAAATGTTGCTAGAAGCATGCGGGCAATTGACACTCATCGAGTGGGCAAGCTGCCTGCTGATGATGGATGGGAATTGCTATGTAGAAGTGTGTTTGGAGATCTTTCTGATGAAGACATCCCGCTCCTGCATGAGATTGGCATGAAACTTGTTGATAAATGCGATGGTCTTCCACTTGCAATCAAGGTCATTGCTGGAGTTTTGAGAACCAAGGAAAAAAGAAAACGAGAATGGGAAAAGGTCCACACAAGCCAGGCATGGTCAGTGACAGGGGAGCTTCCAGAACCAGTAAGGGGAGCTCTCTACTTGAGCTACGAAGATTTGCCCTCTCATGTCAAGCAGTGCTTTCTGTATTGCTTGTTATTTCCTGAGGACTTTGCATTTGTTCGTGAAGATCTCATTCGATTGTGGGTGGCAGAAGGGTTCATTCCAGCACAAGGTGATACTCTGTTGGAAGATTTAGCGGAGGATTGTTACAATAATTTGATTAGTAGAAGCCTTCTACATCTAGATGTTGCTTTCCTTGATGGAAGCCGTTGCACAATGCATGATCTGACACGATCTCTTGTTATGTTTCTGACACGGGATGAGAGCTGTTTTTTAGATGGAAATGAATCGACTGTCATCAACTCATCGAAGCCACGTCGGCTAGCAATTCACAATACAAAAGAAGCAGAAGTTGTCCTAAAGAAAAGAGAGAATACACAATGCTTGAGGACTCTTCGTATGTTCCAGTGTTTGCAGATAAACACAGAGGATCTCTGTCAAAGATTTATGCGTCTCCGAGTCTTAGATCTCACTGGTAGCAAGATAGAGAGTATCCCAGCATCTATCCGAAATCTCCTTCTCATACGATATCTCGATCTTGATAGGAGTTCAGTCCGCGAGCTACCAGAATCTATTGGCTACCTTGTCAATCTACAATTCTTGCACCTCTCTAGATGCGATAATCTACACATCCTTCCCAAGTCCATTACACAGTTATGCAATCTAAGACGCCTTGGTCTTGATGAAACTCCAATTAGCCATGTGCCGGTTGGAGTAGGTAAGCTGCGTCATCTCAATGACTTGGAAGGATTTGTGGTAGGTGAAGACGTCCAACACGGCTGTGGGTTGGACGAGTTGCAACCTATGTCCCAGCTCAGAAATCTCAGTATTAGAAGATTGGAGAATGTAATGCCGGGAGGAATTCAGCCCCTGAAAGATAAATCTTATCTTAAGAAATTAACACTTGAGTGGAGCAAAGATGTTGACCAGTCACTGATCTCGGTGAGAACAGAAGAGGCTTGTGAAGACCTCTCCCCTCCGTCGAGCCTAGAAGTTCTTCTTTTCAACTTCTTCCCCGGCCTCAGGTTCCCGCAGTGGATGAGCATGCTTCCTAACCTGACTGATTTGAGTATTTACCATTGCTCGTCGTGTCAACAGCTTCCACCACTCGGCCAACTACCACAATTGAGATTCCTCAGTATACGAGGTGCATCCGAAGTTGTTACCATAGGCCCTGAATTTCTTGGTTGGGCCGGAAACGATGGGCTCGGTCATGGTGGGACGTCAGCAGCCTTTCCTAAGCTGGAAATTTTGATTCTAAATTCAATGCCGAATTTGGAGGAGTGGGCATGTGATGCTGAGGAGGTTGGGGATAGGAGAGGGGCATCCGTCAAGTTGCTACCTCGTCTTCAATACTTGGAAATTAACAAATGCCCCAAGTTGAGAGCTCTTCCAGAAGGCCTGGAACACGCCACCGCCTTGAAGGTTTGCTTCATCGGAGGTGCTGGTAGCCTGAGGGAAATCAAGAACCTCCGCTCCTTGGAGCGATTGGTAGTGTCTGACAGTCCATGTTTGGAAAGGATCTCAAATCTTCCAGCGCTAAAGGAGCTAGACATAACAAATTCATGGAGAATGTTGAAGTTTGTGGAGAACTTGAACTCACTACAGACCTTACTGCTGGATTTGGATGGTGACTCTTTTGAGCGCCTTTCGGAGTGGTTGCGGGGACTCGGCATGAGTGGAGTCCCGGAGAGATTTAATTTTTGTTGGAGGAGAGCTGGCCAGTAAATGCCGGGAGGGCGACCAGTACTGGCCCTACACCAAGGTGTTCCAGATTTTACATTGTATCCGCTGGAGGATTAGTTATTGCTATCCATGTCTCTTTGTTTTCCTTCTCTTTTATATATATGTCTTTCTGTGATTTTGTAATGATAAGAATTAGCTTAAGGGTCTGTTTGATTGTCATAATTAGCCGTAATTCGTAAGTTATAATTGGTAAAGTCTTTTACAATTGTAAATGAGTTACATGCATGTAAGATTTATGGTGTTTGGTTGGTAATATAAAGTTGTAAGTAGAAAAATGTATTGTGCTTTACGGTGTTTGGTTGTCGTAATGTGTAAGTCGTAAGTGAAAAAGTTGATCACAAAATTAACTATTTGGTGATTTAAAAAGTTTTAATATTGCAAATAAATATTAAAAACGTTAAATATTAAAAAAATTTTAATATTAACATAAAAAAATAATACAAATTATTATGACCACAAAATTAACTGTAACTGGGTTGTAAATGAGTGGTAATTGGGTTGCAAGTGAGGGATAATTGGGTTGTGTAAGTCTTTTACGAATTACGGTCCAAACAAACGCCGTAGTTGTAACTGGGTTGTAAGTCATTTACGAATTACGGACTTTTACGCGAAACAAAAGGCCCCTAAGATACATCTCTGTCCTTCTGTCAATATTTTGCACTTACATGTGCTTTTGCGATTTAATTTCTTTCCATATGCTTTTGAGATTAATGTAATGTCTAGGTGAATTGAAAAGCTGTAAGTTGAATTTTGTATTTTTCTTTTTTTCTCGTTCATCCTTGCTCTTTTGTTTCTCATTTTCTGCTTCATTTTTGCAATGAAATTTCCAGGAATGTTATGTGAAAAGATGAAGTAGGAACTTGTTTAAGGGCCTATTTGTTTTGAGCTATAACCTGTAAAACTGCAAGCTGCAAAATCACATTTTCATTTTTCGTTGTTTGTTTTACTGCAAAATGACTTGCAAAATGATCACCTTCTCACTTGCAGTTCTTACAGTTAATTTTGTGGTCATGTAAATCTCACTTTTATACTCATTTTTTCTCACTTGAAGCTACTACCGTGAATTTTATGGTCATATAAATCAAACTTGTAGTGCACTAGCACTCTAAAGCAGTTATTTAATAATTAATATAATAATTTAATATTATTAAATATTAAATATTTAAAATTATTTTTCAATAGTACTTAAGTTTTTATTTAATAATTTAACATTTTAATTTTCGCTATTTATTATTTTTCATATTGTATTAATATTTAATATTTTATTACTTAAATTTAATATTTTTATTTAATGTTTTATTAATATTTTATATCAAAAAATTTAATATTTTTATTTAATGTTTTATTAATATTTTATATCAAAAAAATTAATATTTTTATTTAATGTTTTATTAATATTTTATATCAAAAAATTTAATATATATTAATGTAATAATATTTTATTATTATTCTTTAAATTTTATTAGTATTTTTAAACTTTCTTAAATTTTTATATTTATTTATTTAGTTAACATTTTATTATTTTTTTTCTAATCATACTTATATTTTATTAATATTTTTATTATAAATAGCATATTAAAAATATTAATATTTTATCCCAAATTTATTAAAATATGTAAATCTTCAATTGTAAATTTTAATTTAATAATATTTATAATATTTAAATTACTGTTAATTTTATGATTCACTTTTTCACTTACTTTTTTACATAACCAACCAAACATCGTAAAACACACTATATTTTTTCGCTTACACTTTCATATAACCAATCAAATACCGTAAAACACAATATATTTTTTCTGTTACGGTTCACTTTTTTCATTTTCATTTTACAACTTGCGGCCACTTGCAGCAAAACAAGTAAACCCTAAATAGTAATTAAAGTTTGCTTTATTTCAAAGCTCTCAATAAATAGCCATAAACCCTACAACCCTGCCTGTAAGCAATCCAGGATTGTGGCTCCACGTTCTTCTTCATCCTTGTTTTGATAACCCATCATGTGGCTAGTTATGAGACATCATCCTTCTTGATGCCATGAATCTGAGAACAAAAGCATATATTGAGTTCCAGGTTCTTCCCTTCTCCTTTTCTGCTACATCAAATGTAAGCTCACCGTAATTGTTGACTCAGTGATTCTCATTGAACTTTTGTTATCAGAATCTCAATTTCCACAATTTTAATTTGAAGGCGCCATCTATTCTTTGCAGTTTTATAATTTTCAGTTTAGTTTGGTCTCACATTCTCCTCACAGTCTCAAATACTTCAAGATTTTTTAAAATACTTTGAGGATCAAATACTTCGAAGATCTTTAAAGCATTACTTTACATTAGAGTCTCATTGTGCATTAAAATGTTCAGATGTTCTTTATGTTGGAACAAAATGAGAAATACAGATTACAAAGAAGTGGATTTTCCTTTAGTTTTTATAAGGGTCTGTTTGTTTCGCCGCAAAACGTCGCAAGTCGTAAGTCGTAAAATAAGAATGGGAAATGTGAACTGTAGCAGGGAAAATATATTGTGTCTTACGGTATTTGGTTGATAAAGTAAAAGTGTAAATGAGAAAGTATATTGTATTTTACGGTATTTGGTTGGTAAAGTGAAAGTGTATATGGAAAAGTATATTGTGTTTTACGGTGTTTGGTTGGTAGTATAAAAGTGTAAGTGAAAAAGTTGACCACAAAATTAACTGTAGCAGTGATATAAATATTATAAATACTATTAAATTAAATCCACAATTGCAAATTAAATTGTATTAATAAATTTGAGATAAAATATTAATAATCTTAATATTTTATTTATAACAATAATATTAATAAAATATTAGTATAATTAGTAAAATATTACTAAAATATCAACTAAATAAATAATATAAAATTTTAAGAAAATCTAAAGAACATTAATAAAATTTTAAGAATACTAATAAAACATAAATATTAAAAATCTTAAGAAAAATAATAAAATATAGTTATAATATTATAATATTAAAAAGTACTTGAAAATTATTATTATATTAAATTTTATTATAATATTATTATAATATTATAAAAAATAAAATTAACAAAGTAAAATATAATTATTATTATAATGAATTATTATTACAATATTAACATAACAAAATATTAATATAATAGTAAAGTATATTTTAATATTAATAAAGTAATTATTTATATTTAAAAATATATAATTAAATATATATTAATTTTATGTTAAATTATAATATTGTTATATTAATAAAATATTAACTCTAAATAAAATAATAAAAAAACTGGTATAAGTATTAATAAAATAATAAAGTATTAAATAAAAATATTAAATTAAATTAGTAAAATATTAAATATTAAAAACAATAAAAACTAAAGATTAAAAATATTAAATAATTAAATAATTAATTAAAAAATTGTACCTTATTAAAAATATTAAATATTTAATTATATTAAATTATATATTGATTATCAAGTAACTGCTTTGAACTGTAAGTGTATTACAAGCGGAATTTACATGACCACAAAAATTAACTGTAGCAATTGCGAGTGGGAAAATGTGAGTATAAAAGTGAGATTTATATGACCACAAATTTAACTGTAGCGGCTGCAATTGGGAAAATGAGAGTTGCATTTTGCAACTTGTTTTCAGTGAAACAAATAGCGGGAAATGGAAAAGAAGTTTTTCGACTTACAATTTGCGGGGTTTTACGGCGAAACAAACAGGCCCTAAATTATAACACGAGATCGGAGTCTTCTCGAATTGCAGAGTGACTCCGAAAAGACGACTCTGATGTTAGAGTATTCCCAAGTAGTAGAGCTAATGTACGTTCTTGAACGCTGTGCTTGAAGCAATATTTGACTTTCTCCAGTGCAAGGATCCCAAAAAGCCAAATTGCCCTCAGAAACAGTAGTTGAAGAACTCTAGTGTGCACCAACCAGATTCTTCAGTGATCTCTTTGATCTGAACAGGCAAGTGACCTCCTCGGTCTAACGCAGGACAAGGCTTTTCTTACAACTGAACAAACTCTTACTTTTCAGGTGATCTCCTTCTTGTTTTTGTCATATTCCAAGTGAATCATAAGGGAGCCTATTTATAGGATTCCACTAGTAACTCAAGGGTCACCATTTCTTAATGAAGTTTGCTCAAAGAGCTTGTCTAAATTCAATGAATCTGGCCCAAGAGTCACCAACTCATAATGAGAGAAAACCAAATGATTATGTCTTGATTTAATGAATGTAGCTCAAGGTCATTAATCCCTTTAATAAGAGAAGCTCAAGGGTTATAATCACTAAATGAGGGAAACCCAAAGGGTTATCAACTCATAATGAGGGATTGCAAGAGTCTTATGTTCAGATTCAATGTAAGAAGTTCAAAAGTCTTGGTTGCATTAACCATGCCTAACCCATGTCCTACTAATTTGTACATATGGGGAGAATTATTAGCTAATTCATTTTAGCATGGCAAAGGTTTAAATGTTAGCAATATATGTAAATGAAATACATATAGTTTGAAAACCATTTTATGTTTTGAAAAATCAATTTTTTGCACAAAATATCTAACAATCCCCCACAAGTTTTCAAGCTATCAAGAAAGTTATAATCATTGCGCGTAAGGTAGATATCACTAGGACTTGAATCTCCTTTACACCAACTGAATAGAAGATAGGTACATTTGAACTTAGTCTTGAACCTTTCTTATAATCCAGCGAACATACAAGATTAAAATCTAATTGTGATAGCCATCACTTTAAACCACAAGTTTGTCTGAGTGCTTGCACATTTATGGCCATGTGCATTTCTTGGTTTCTACGAGAGCTCTAGGTACTTTTTATAAGTTCCCATAGGAAACAGCCAAATCTCCACCCAAGTATAGGTGAGTCCTTTAGGTGTGTTTCCTACCCAACACTCCGTATCTATAATGCTTCGGACTCATTAAGGCTTATAAGCCATTCTGTCACATGATAGAAAATATGCATGTAAGTCTTACAAAAATTTTGAACCAAATTATCTTATTATTAGTAGCATGAACTTTGAACTAATAACTTGATATAAATGGTAAATATACATAAGACTTATAATGACTTGAGACCCATTCAGTAGAAATCCTTTTAACTAATTTCTTTTTCAAGCCTTTAGTTAGAGGATCCGCAACATTCTCTGAAGACTGGACATCAATCACTGACATGACTCCATAACAGATAAGCTCATTCAAATAGTCATGCTCAAATGGTTCATTTCTTTTCGTTGAATAACGAGTTTGTTTCCACAACACACGTTGCTTGATTATCACAATAGATGGTAATTGCACCTTATAATTCTTTCAATGGAAAGACTCAGAGAAAACAACTGAGCCACTCAGCCTTATCTCCTGCAATAGTTAATGCAAAAAACTCAGACTCTTTCAATGATTGTGCGATCAGAGTTTACTTCTTAGACTTTCATGAAATAGCAGCTCCACCCATGGTGAAGACAAAGCCTTCAGTGGATCAGCACTCGTCTGGTTCTGAGCACCATCTTGCATCTGAGAAGCCTTCGATCATAGATGGATATCTGCTGTAGAGCAGGCTTAGATTCAAAGTTTCCTTCAAGTACCTCATTAATCTCTGAACAGCATCCCAATAAGACTTTCCAGGATTGCTTGTAAATCTACTAAGTATTCTAATAGAGAATGCTATGTCTAACCTTGTGAAACTCATAGCATATAAAAGACTATCAATTGTAGGATCTAATAAACAATGTCAACACAAACACTATAACAAAGATGGTTAGTGTTAAATAAAATACTTGCAAGAAAGAAAATAAATCTCAGAAAAATGCAAACGCAAACACGAGAGATTTTATCCTGGTTCGGTCCTCGTGACTTACGTCCAGTCCCCAAGTAACCCGCTTGAGATTTTTCTTATCCTGATTTTATACACCCAAAGTCAACTCCTTGTACACCACTTGACAAAATAACTTTTGTCAAAATTGTACCTTATTAAAAATATTAAATATTTAATTATATTAAATTATATATTGATTATCAAGTAACTGCTTTGAACTGCAAGTGTATTACAAGTGAGATTTACATGACCACAAAAATTAACTGTATCAATTACAAGTGGGAAAATGTGAGTGTAAAAGTGAGTTTATATGACCACAAATTTAATTATAGCAGCTGCAAGTGAGAAAATTAGAGTTGCATTTTGCAACTTGTTTTTCAGCGAAACAAATAGCGGAAAATGGAAAAGAAGTTTTACGACTTACGATTTGCGGGGTTTTACGGCGAAACAAACAAGCCCTAAATTATAACACGAGATCGGAGTCTTCTCGAATTGCGGAGTGACTCCGAAAAAACGACTCTGATGTTAGAGTATTCCCAATTAGTAGAGCTATTGTGCGTTCTTGAATGCTGTGCTTGAAGCAATATTTGACTTACTCCGGTGCAAGGATCCCAAAGCCAAATTGCCCTAAGAAACAGCAGTTGAAGAACTCTAGTGTGCACCAACCAGATTCTTCAGTGATCTCTTTGATCTGAACAGGCAAGTGACCTCCTCGGTCTAACGCAGGACATGGCTTTACTTATAACTGAACAAACTCTTACTTTTCCGGTGATCTCCTTCTTATTTTTATCATATTCCAAATGAATCATAAGGGAGCCTATTTACAGGATTCCACTAGTAACTCAAGGGTCACCATTTCTTAATGAAGGTTGCTCAAAGAGCTTGTCTAAATTCAATGAATCTGGCCCAAGAGTCACCGACTCATAATGAGAGAAAACCAAAGGATTATGTCTTGATTTAATGAATGTAGCTCAAGGGTCATTAATCCCTTTAATAAGAGAAGCTCAAGGGTTTTAATCACTAAATGAGGGAAACCCAAAGGGTTATCAACTCATAATGAGGGATTGTAAGAGTCTTATATCCAGATTCAATGTAAGAAGTTCAAAAGTCTTGGTTGCATTAGCCATGCCTAACCCATGTCCTACTAATTTGTGCTTATGGGGAGAATTATTAGCTAATTCATTTTAGTATGACAAAGGTTTAAATGTTAGCAATATATGTAAATGAAATACGTATAGTTTGAAAACTATTTTATGTTTTGAAAAATTAATTTTTTGCACAAAATATCTAACAATCCCCCACAAGTTTACAAGCTATCAAGAAAGTTATAATCATTGCGCGTAAGGTAGATGTCATTAGGACTTGAATCCCCTTTACACCAACTGAATAGATGATAGGTACATGGTGAACTTAGTCTTGAACCTTTCTTATAATCCAGCGAACATACAAGATTAAAATCTAATTGTGATAGTCATCACTTTAAACGACAAGTTTGTCTGAGTGCTTGCACATTTATGCCCATGTACATGTCCTGGTTTCTACGAGAGCTCTAGGTACTTTTTATAAGTTCCCATGGGATACAGCCAAATCTCCACCCAAGCATAGGTGAGTCCTTTAGGTGTGTTTCCTACCCAACACTCTGTATCTAAAATGCTTTGGACTCATTAAGGCTTATAAGCCATTCTGTCACATGATAGGAAATATGCATGTAAGTCTTACAAAAATTTTGAACCAAATATCTTATTATTAGTAGCATGAACTTTGAACTAATAACTTGATATAAATGGTAAATATACATAAGACTTATAATGACTTGAGACCCATTCCAGTAGAAATCCTTTTAACTAATTTCTTTTTCAAGCCTTTAATTAGAGGATCCGTAACATTCTCTGAAGACTGGACATCAATAACTGACATGACTCCATAACAGATAAGCTCATTCAAATAGTCATGCTTCAGACAAATGGTTCATTTCTTTCGTTGAATCACGAGTTTGTTTCCACAACACACGTTGCTTGATTATCACAATAGATGATAATTGTACCTTACAATTCTTTCAATGGAAAGACTCAGAGAAAACAACTGAGCCACTCAGCCTTATCTCCTGCAATAGTTAATGCAAAAAACTTAGACTCCTTCGATGATTGTGCAATCAGAGTTTACTTCTTAGACTTCCATGAAATAGCAGCTCCACCCATGGTGAAGACAAAGCCTCCAGTAGATCAGCACTCATCTAGTTCTGAGCACCAGCTTGCATCTGAGAAGCCTTCGATCATAGATGAATATCCGCTGTAGAGCAGGCTTAGATTCAAAGTTCCCTTCAAGTACCTCATTAATCTCTGAACAGCATCCCAATAAGGCTTTTCAGGATTGCTTGTAAATCTGCTAAGTATTCTAACAAAGAATGCTATGTCTGATCTTGTGCAACTCATAGCATACAAAAGACTACCAATTGTAGGATCTAATAAACAATGTCAACACAAATACTATAACAAAGATGGTTAGTGTTAAATAAAATACTTGCAAGAAAGAAAATAAATCTCAGAAAAATGCAAACGCAAACACGAGAGATTTTATCCTGGTTCGGCCCTCGTGACTTACGTCCAGTCTCCAAGCAACCCGCTTGAGATTTTTCTTATCCTGATTTTATATACTCAAAGTCAACTCTTTGTACACCACTTGACAAAACAACTTTTATCAAATCCGCACAACTCTTTTCTACACTAAGAAGACAACAACACTTTTGTACACCTCTTCTCTACACCAAGAAGATACTCCTGTACAACTTCTCTTTGAATGATTACAATGGTTCCTATAAGCCTTGAAATTTATATGTGATCGTGAACAAGGTTTCTTATAGGTGGACTCGCAGAAGTCTTCACAAAGGATTGGAATTTGTGTGAAGAAATGAAAGTGAAAACTAATTTTCTGAAAAATAGTATTTTTCAATAGAGTTTGGACAGAAAACTATGATTTTGAATTGATGTATTCATCTTAGGAAAACATCCTTATTTATAGGTGAAATATATGGACAGTTAGGAAAGTTATCAACTCAAATTTGAATATCAGAACGTTGGATAAACACCATAAAATTAATAACTGTTTAACAGTCGGAAACTGTTATAAGTCGACTAGGGTATGGAGGGTAGTCGACTAGGGTATGATATTTTGCCTGGGTTAGTCGACAAGTCAAGGGAGCAAGTCGACTATATCAAGACTAAAACAGATGATAAGTTTCTGGAAATTATAATTAGTCGACCAGCAGAAGGGGCTAGTCGACTACAACATGGATAAGTTGACTAGCAGTATAGGTAAGTCGACTAATACTACTTACAGTAAAGAAACGAAAAGTTAATATGCATCTGTGGAATAAACTTAGTCGACTATAAAAGTGGGCTAGTCGACTATAGGATATCTTAGTCGATTAGACTTGGGTATAAGTCGACTACAAGACTATATTGAGTGTGTGATCAAGGCTTTTAACATTCTAAAAAAATACACACACATAGCCAATATCCTTGAGTAGTCTTGAGCACTTAGAACTCAACAATAGCTTTTGAGATTGAGCTCCAATGCATCTGCATCACAAATATTATCATCAAAACCTAAGTTCCAACATTCTCCCCCTTTTTGATGATGACAAGTTGTGTGCACGAAAACTCCCCCTGCAGAGAACAAATTATAAAATATGTGCTCCCCTGCATAGACAGGTTATAACAAATATAGATAACAAGTGGTATCCCCTTGCATATAATGAGTTATAACAGATATAGATAACAAGTGTTATCCCCATGCAAAAACAATATATCATACATATATAATATGTTTGAAACAATTTTTTTTATCAAGTATTCACTTTCCTTTATATGGTACCTATAAGATAAAACATTTTTAATGGTACCAATCATAACATGATCAAAGCATTAATCTTTTGAAATCCAAACCCAATTTGAATTTGGTTTCCATTTGTTAGTACAAATATAATCACAAGAAGTACATACATGATCTATATATGAAGCAATATAAGCATTTTTATCCACAATACCTAAATTCTTAGGTATATATTTGTTTCTAATTCTTTTTGAAATAATATCAGTATTTTTTCACAAAAGAATTATATGGATTATGATTCTTTTCAAAACATGTGTAGATTTTTCAAGCTTATCTTTTGAAAATCCAAGACCATAATGATTATTTGACATCGTTTGATATGACAATAAATCATTTAAATTTTCTTTTCCTTGATTAAATTTTGTCACATTTTTCAAAATTTCTTCATACTTAATTTTGAAACTTGACATTTCTTTATCTAAAATTCAAATTCTAGAATTTAAAGAAATAGTTTCGCTTTTAAGCAAAATATTCTCTTTTAAGAAATTCTCATTATCCTTTTTTAATGATGATATAACTTTTTCAAAATCATCTTTTTGAGAATTTACAGACTAAATTTGAGAAATATAAAATGAATTTTCATTATTGAGTCTTTCATTTTCTTTTATAAAACTTTATTGTTCATCTTTTCATTCTTGAGTTCATGAAATGCATCTAATAATTCAGTATATTGTACCTCATCTTCTTATTGAGTCATAAAACAAATATTGGCATGTTCATTGGTTTCTTCTTAGTCAGGGAAGATGAATCACTATTCTCTCATGATGCCTGATAATCTTTCTTCTTTTTAAACTTTTTACTCTTGAATTTTCCTTTATTTTTGAGCAATGGGCAATCCTTGTTTATATGACCTGTTTTATTACAATTAAAATATGTAGGATTAAACTTATCTTGCTTCAAGAACTTTCTGAATTTTCTTGAGAGCATTGCCATCTCCTCTTCATCATCATCTGAATTGTCCATATCTGAGGATGTATGGAAGGCAAGTACTTTCTTCTTGAATTGAAGTTATTGTTCATCCTTTTTCCGATCTTCAAGTTGTACTTCATATGCCATTAAATTACCAATGAGGTTTTTTAATGACATTGTTGAGAGAATTTGCTTTTTCTATCGCAATGATTTTCTTCTCTCAATCTGATGTGAGTTCACGAAGAATCTTTCTGACTTTTTCAACTTGAGTGTATTCCTTTCCAAGGGATGCTAAGAAATTTGTAATGTCGGTGAATCTTGTAACCATTTCTGCTATGGTTTCGTTCTTCTTCATTTTGAAGAGTTTAAACCTGTGAACAAGAACAAAAATTTTAGATTCTTTAACTTTATTAGTATCTTCATGGGTTACCTATAGAATCTGTCTTATTTGATTTGCAGATCTGGTCGTTGATACACGATTGAATTCTTCTTTGTTCAAGGCACAGAAAAGGCGTTCATTGCTTTGGCATCAAGGTTTGCAGACTTCTTTTGTTCTTCATTCACGCACTGTAATTGGTGGTCGGCTTGGTGTACGGTACTTCTACTATGTTTCATAATTCATAGTTGAGTGATTGCAAGTAAATCTTTATTCTACACTTCCAGTAATTGTAGTTTGATCCATCAAACAATGGTGGACGTTATGTAGAATGTCCTTCTTTGAATTGTGATAAAGAAAACTCTGTTGTCATCCTTGTATGTAGGGTGTTGACCGGGTATGCAAGGTGTTGGTAGGCCATACCGGGCTCTAATACCAAATATAGGATCTAATAAACAATGTCAACACAAACACTATAACAAAGATGATTAGCGATAATTAAAATACTTGCAAGAAAGGAAATAAATCTCAGAAAAATACAAACGCAAACACGAGAGATTTTATCTTGGTTCGGTCCTCGTGACCTACGTCCAATCCCCAAGCAACCCGCTTACGATTTTTTTTATCCTGATTTTGTATACCCAAAATCAACTCCTTATACACCACTTGACATAATAACCTTTACCAAATCCATACAACTCTTCTCTATACCAAGAAGACAACAACACCTTTGTACACATCTTCTCTACACCAAAAAGATACTCCTGTACAACTTCTCTTTGAATGATTAAAATGATTCATATAAGCCTTGAAATTTTTATGTGATCGTGAACAAGATTTCTTATAGGTGAACTCTCAGAAGTCTTCACAAAGGATTAGAATTTGTGTGAAGAAATGAAAGTGAAAACCAGTTTTCTGGAAAACAGAATTTTTCAACATAATTTGGACAGAAAACTATGATTTTGAATTGGTGTATTCATCCTAGGACAACATCCTTATTTATAGGTAAAATCTATGGACAGTTAGGGAAGTTATCAACTCAAATTTGAATATCAAAATGTTGGATAAATACCAGAAAATCAATAACTGTTTAACAGTCAGAAACTGTTATAAGTCCACTAGGGTATGGAGGGTAGTCGACTAGGGTATGACATTTTGCCTGGGTTAGTCGACTAGTCAAGGGAGCAAGTTGACTATATTAAGACTGATACAGATGATAAGTTTCTAGAAATTATAATTAGTCGATCAGCAGAAGGGGTTGTCGACTAGCAGTGTAGGTAAGTCGACTAATACTGCTTACAGTAAAAAAACAGAAAGTTGATATGCATCTGTGAAAAAAACTTAGTCGACTATAAAAGTGGGCCAATCAACTATAGGATATGTTAGTCGACTAGACTTGGGTATAAGTCGACTACAAAACTATATTGTGTGTGTGATCAAGGCTTTTAATATTTTATAAAAATGCACAAACATAGCCAATATTCTTGAGTAGTCTTGAGCATTTAGAACTCAGCAATAGTTTTTAAGATTGAGCTCCAATGCATCTGCTTCACAAATGTTATCATCAAAACCTAAGTTCCAACACCAATAATTTTTGAGTATTCTAACTGTCTTACCGGTCTTCCAGTGTTGAGTCGAAACTTCTAGTTGTAATCATACGGCACAGACAACTCTGGTATGTCGAAGTATCCATACTTCTTAAGCATGTTCTCTATGTAATGAGATTGAGATAATCCAATTCCATCTTTTGTGTAAAGGATTTTGATTCTGAGAATCACGTTCGCAGTCTCAAGATCCTTCATGCTGAACTGAGCCGACAGAAATTTTTTGGTATTTTTTACTATCTCTAAGTCGGTCCCGATGATGAGTATGTCATCTACATAAAGGCAGATCACTACTATCTTTCCTTCAGCAACTTTGATGTATAAGCACTTGTCAGATTCACTGATTTGGTACCCATTACTATGAATAATCCTGTTAAATTTCTCATGTTAGAGTTTTGGAGCCTACTTAAGACCATATAAAGACTTTGTTAGCTTGTCTATAGGAGCAACAAGTCCTTCTGAAATTTTCATGTAAATTTCTTTAGTGAGATCTCCATTTAAAAAAGTTATTTTTTATGTCCATCTAGTGAATGATGAACTTCTTGATGGCCGTCCATACAATCAACACTCTGATGATAGTAATTCTGCAAACTGGTGCATAAATATCGAAAAAGTCAATACCTACTTTCTTAGAGAAGCCTTTTGCTACTAGTCTATCCTTGTACTTTTCTAGGGTACCATCAGGTCGTAGCTTTCTTTTGAAGATCCACTTACAGCTAATAGGCTTTGCACCTTCTGGCACATCCACCAATTCCCAGGTGTGATTCTAGATCAATGAGTCCATTTCGTCATCTATGACTTCCTTCCACAAAATAGCATCTTTAGACTGCACTGCTTCTTTGAAAGTTAGTGGATCTCCTTCTACGTTATAGGTAATGAAGTCATCTCCAAAATCTTTCTGCTTTCTAATGCGTTTAGAAGGTGGCTCTATAACTTCTTGAGTTTTTTCTTTTGCATCAGTATGTTCTACTTCTTGAGAGATTGATTCATCTGGTGCAATAAAATTTTCAACATTTTCAGGTCATCTTTGAGCGCTTAGCATTTATCCTTAATGAACTTATCCTCAAGGAACTCTACGTCCCGAGCTTCGATGATGGAGTTGGTGCTAAGATCTAGAAATCTACAGGCATCACTATCTTTAGGAAAACCAACAAACTCACATTTGTTGGCCTTAGAACAAGCTTTGGCCTCCTGATATCTAGTATCTGAACATAGACAAGACACCCCCACACATTGAGATTATCCAGGGATGCTTGATATTCCAACTATTGCTGATGTGGAGTAGTATCAGATTTAGAGTAAGATACCCGATTCAGGATCCAGTTAGCCATCAGCAATGCCTCTCCCCATAGCATGTAGGTAAACCGGATGTAATCAACATTGAGGTTATCATCTCAGTAAGTGTGTGATTCTTCCTTTTTGTAATTCTATTGGACTATGGAGAGTAAGGAGTAGCCGTCTCTGCAATGATGCCATGTTCCTTGAGATATGGTTCAGCTTCCTTCGACCGGTACTCGCCACCTCTATTGCTTCTAAGCTTCTTTACTGGACGCCCAAGTTGCTTCTCCACTCGAGTTCGAAACTCGATGAACTTGCTAAAGGCTTCATCTTTTGACTTCAACAAGTACACATGGCAGAAGTGAGAATGGTTGTCAATGAAGGTGATGAAGTGTCTCATGTCACCTCTAGTCACGAAGCTCTTGAAGACGCAGGTGTCCGAATGAATCAGGTCTAGCAGATTTGTTGTAATATCCCCTAACTAATAATACTGTATTTCTACTCTTATTAATTTTATGTAGAATTAGTTATTATTATTGGTTAATTTATTTTATACAGGTGTATAAATATATGTGCATACATATTAAGTGTATATGTTTTTGGTTTATATTCATACTAGTATATGTATGTATTATATTTTATACCTTATGATTAGCCTTATTATTATTATTATTATGTTACTGTTGGTATTATTCCTAAATGATCTTCTTGTCCAACCTATAATCCAATTATTTAATAAACCATAACCCATTTACTCATATCCAAAAATAAAGTAAGATAAAATAAATAAATAAATAAATAAAGTTTAAACAAAAAAATATAAGTATATATATTTGCTTTTGCCAAGTCTTGAACTCTGTTCCCTTGTGCCAAATCCTAATGCCTAAACCATAATGCCACATTGGCATGTGGTCAAATAAGAGAGCTAAATTATTTTAAACAACCAAAGTCAAAAATTAAAAATTCAAATCTCTAACTGAAAGATCTCAAGAGATCTTTAGAGATATCTTATCTTAACAACCTTTTATCCTAACTAACTGATTGCTAAAAATCCTAAAAGATCTTATCCTAACTTTCTTCTCCTACCTCCGTCAAAAAAAAAAGAAAAGAAAGAATGATAGTCAAAGAAATCCAAATCCATCATTCATCCTTATCCCTTCACCGTTCTTGGAACTGATCGTGATCGTGACGGAAGAACCGCTTGGAGGTTGAGGAGCAGTTGGAGATTGAGGAGCACGCGAAATCCAAGTAAGTAAAGAATTCAATTGTTATGAATTTAACATATTTAATTAAAATAACATGATTAAAAATTTATTCTTGTTATAAAACCTAGATCTCCCCTATATCTAAATCATGAATTAGAATTGATAACATATCATGATTTAAAATTCCTTCTTTATCAAACTAAAAGATTTATCCAATAAAATAAATAAAATAAATTGGGTAATATAACAATACATTAATAGAAATTTTGGAATATATATATATATATATATATATATATATATATATATATAATTATAGGTATAAATATAAATGTTTAAAAAAAAGAAAAAAGAAAAAAAATAATTTGTGCTGCTCTCGGCCGAAGCCGAGAGCAGCAGCACCAAATTGGCCGGCCCAGTGGCCTGGGCAGCCACTGGGCCAAACCAAAACCCAAAAGAAAAAAAAGAGAGAAAAAAAAAAGAAACAGAAATGGGCTGCAAATGGCCAAATAAAAAAATGAAAGATAAGAACTGGGCTGACTGGCCTAGCCCAACAGGAACAAAAAAAGAAACAAAAAAAAAAGAAGAATCCGGGCCTGGATTACTAGCCCAGGCCCAGAGAAAAAAAAAAGAAAGGAAAAAGGAAAGGCTCGGCCAAACTGGCCTAGCCCAAAGAAAGAAAGAAAAGAAAAATAAAAGGAATGAAAGAATCTGGGCTGTGTAAGCCCAGGCCCAGGAAAAAAAACAACAAAAGAATGAAAAAGGGGAGATGGGCCGCTATTGGCCTAGCCCAAAAGAAATAAAAGAAAAGAAAGAGTGAAAAAGGAACTGGGCCTGGTTAATTGGGCCAGGCCAGAACCCATAAAACAGAAAAGAAAAGGAATAGAAATAAATAGAAATTAATTTAAAGCCCAATTTCAGAAGCCCAGTTACAGTTCAGCCCAATTGTTATTAGTGTTAATCCATTTTAACCTGACCCAAATACAAAAACAGACCCGTTATGATTATTAATTGATTTTATGCTTAAATTAATTCAGAAAAATCTAGAAAAAAAATCAGAAAATTTCCAGAAAAGTTTCTATAAAATCAGAAACTGAAATGTGACTCTGTAAAATTATTGTTATAGTTATATCACTTAGAATGGCTCAAAATTAAAATATTTCTTATAATTATTATTTAAATTGAATGTAGATTAACGAGTTGATTTGCTACTTCTATATTCGGACCCGTGACGATTTCAGGTGAGTGTTCTTTATTTTCTCATTGAGTGTTTCAATATTATTTCATATGAGTGCTCCTTATTTATTTATTGAATATTTCGATATTATTGCATGTGAGTGCTTTTAACTTGTTTTAATAGACGTTATTTTATGTTTGAATAGTGTTCATATTTAATTACTGTTCATGCATGTCAATTATTATTCATGTTCACATACTAGATGCATAATGAATAAACCCAAAAGATTATAATACTGATTCTGAATAAATATCATGTTCATTTAAGTAACGTGACTGATTTTACATAATACCTACCTGATAAATATATTGTTCATGATACTGAAAGTTACTGGGAAAGGATTGTTTGACCGTAACACCCTATACAGTCCCATTGTTCATCGTATACACGGTTACTGTTACTGTTCACTGTTACTGATATTGTTCACCGTGTATACGATTACTGATTGACTGTTACTGTACTGTTATTGTTACTGTCACTGTATCGTCCCAGTGTTACAGGTAACATGAGTATGGATTATTTTTACTAAAATTAAATAATAATGTAATTGAACAACTTACACCGGGATTGGGAAAATTGATGGAGGAGACAGCGTCTGTATTTTGGGTGGACCTAGGATACAGGTTGCGCAGCCGACTGAGGGTTCCACTGCAGGGTTCCTGGGTGATGACTGACATCCCATCTGCACTGTTACTGTTTCACTATTTTCACAGTGAGATTACTGTTACTGTTACTGTTACTGAGTACCTAGCGGTACGGCCTGGTTCAGCGCTAGGAAACTGAGGCCGTGGTCCCGGGTATGTACGGGACCCACCTAAAGTATGGACAAAGTCTCTTCTATTAATTTCAATAACTTAGGATCCTGATTGACCCATGTAGTAGGCATAGTATGGGATGCGTCTACAGCATGTGACAATTGTGTTCGCTGACATAATAAATGATAATAAATTGTTTATAGCAAATTGTGACTGACTATATCACCTGACTGTGCATAGGTATACTATGATAAACATATGTTTGTAAAGTAAGACCAGATTTATTTACCAGACTAGTGACATATGATAGGTTACACATCTAGACATCAGTTGGTTGCTACAGTTGTTTTACTTGCCTCTTCTGCATACTTATTCATATCGTTGTTATTCAGTTGTTCATCATGTTATTTAGTTTCTTATATCTGCAGTTATTCTCGTTATTACTTTGTGCACATTGTTTATATGCACAAGCTCTCCTTTTTACACACACACTCACTAGGTCGCTTTCTAACGACCCTGAATTTGCACGTCCAGATATTAGACGCTTTGTTTCTATTGTGCAGGTGTTCGATGAGACGGTACGCTTCGCGAGGAACTGGACACTCCTTCTTTTGATTCTGGTATTCTTTCCTTCCTTTATTCTTGCTACTATTTTTGATTCATGCATATCAGATTCACTCTCTATTCCAGTGCTTTTCATATGATATCATGCGTGGATGTTTATATGAGATATTGCAGTGATTATTGCTTGATCTTGGTTCAGATTTATAGCTTGTTCATGTTAATTTAGGCTTAGCGTGTATACGTGGGGTATTTTTCTTGCGTATATACGTCGCCGACTCTCGTCGCGACTCCGTTTCCGCGTATTTTGAGAAGCGAGGCGTGACATTTGTACTCCTTGTAACAGTGGGAAAGGGCTTTCTTGTGATCTTGGTTTATACACAGACTTCACATTTTTCATGTTTATTACCCCCACAGTTTTGAAGTAAGCCTACTTTCTTCATATTTAATATTTTCTTGTAGTTTACATGACCTAATCTTGTACATGCCATTAGTGCGGTAAGTATTGCCAAAGTACATCTTCATATAAGACAATACAACCTTTCCACCTTGAAATTCTAGCCTCATTTTCGCATCACATAGCAGGCTCTCAGAGACTAGATTCTTGGAAATTGATAGGACGTGTTGGTAGACTGTCTAAAAATCACTAAGAACAAGTCATCAGATAATAGAGTCTATGCTTTAGACGCGAGGTTAATCAAAATCACTTGTACAAAGCTAAAATGCAGGGCTCAAAGCCTGCGTCCCAGCATCCCTCCAATGTCAAGACGCAGAGCTCAAGCCCGCGTCTCAGTGCCACTTTTAGTGCTCAGACACAGAGCTTAAAGCCCGCGTCTCAGACGCAAAGCTCGAGGCACACGTCTAATACCACGTCAATGAGGAAACACAGAATTTGAGACTCGCGTTTCAACACCACCACGACGCCCAAACGCAAAGCTCATGATTCGCGTCCAGCATTACCTCAACGGCTAAACGTAGAGCTGGAGCTAGCGTTTCAACTACAGAGGAGCCCTACGTCTCAGTTATAACTACCCTTATTACTGGGTCAGGTACTGCCCACGTATTGAGGGGTGTTAACCCCCATCATGGAGGGTTTTTAGGGGACAATTTTACCCCTGAAATACCTATAAATAGCTCAGTTTATTATTGAAGAGGGGACAAAATTTTCAGCTAAGGAAAAAGAATTCAACTCTTCTACGAACTTGCTGAGTTCAAGTTATTGCCTAAGTCTCTTTGAGATTTTTCGGATAAGAGCTGTGCTACTCCATCTATGATTCAAGGAGAAAAGTTTCAGAAGAGCTTGACGTTTACTCGGTCAACGAAAAATAAGAATTAGTTTTCTCTGTTACGCAAAGAACCCAGCCTTAAATAAAGAGGGGATCTGAGCTTGAGTGTCTTCTCTCTCTTGTAGTTAGAATTTGAGTTATTGTAACTTTTCATTGATTCAAGAAAATTTTCAACACCTTTTCAAACTTTCCTCCCCGTACAGTGGTTCACACTCTTCAATGTGAGAGTCTTCCCTGAAGTAAGGGTCAACACCACGGTCCAAGTTTCAAGAGCAGCAGCAGTGGAACAATCAGCCATTGACACGTTCTCCTTTCCAGCAACATAGGTGGAGAATAGATCTTTATTAGAGCAGACATGGCATATAGCACATGTGTCTAGCACCAATCAGAGTTGTTGGAGGAGTTATCACTTGGAAGAGCATAGCAACAAAGTTGTCATCCTTATTGACATGGTGGGCCTCCTCTTTTTCTTCTTTCTTTGGTGCTTTACAGGACTTAGAAAAGTGGCTTTACTTGCCGCAGTTGAAGCACCTGTCAGTTTTCTTGAACTCTTTTTCTGCACGTTCAGGTTCTTTGGTTCTGGTTTTCTTCTTGAACTTCTTCTTCTTGAAAAAAATCATTGTCGGTCTTGAAAGCCACCATGTTAGCAGATGCCTTCTGCTTGGCAAGTAGTTTGGTTTTTGCTTCAGTTCTCATCTCGTCCTCAATCTGAATGAACCTCTTCAGGTCAGACAACGACACCTGCTTCTTTCTTCTACGAATGTCAGTGAAGAATGACATCCATGAGGAAGGAAGCTTGTTAACGATGGCACCAGAGTTGAAGGTGTTGCAGAGAGTGATCTTCTTATCCTTTAACTTCATTACAAGTTTTTCAAGTTTCTTGACTTAAGGCAGAACTTTAGTATTATCATCAAATTTGAAATCTAAAAACTTATCTGTGAGATGAGATTTGGATAGTTTCCCCTCGTCCTTGTACTGGAAAATATTTCAGATATTTTTTTTGCAGAGAGCTTGTTGGAGTAGACATTTGTAAGATGATCCACAAGGCAGTTGAGGAGATAACTCCTACAGAAGTGGTTATCTCGTTCCTATGATGCTTTAGTCTATGAATTCTCTTTAAAGTTGGATTTCTCTTCTGACATGACATAGTAAATCTTTAGGAGTTGCCTCTCAAAGATTACTTTGCGATGCCAAGCATTGAAGTTTGATCTGTCAAAATTCTCCAGTTTTAGGCAATCCACTCCAATAATCTTAGTTGGGCCTATAGCTAAGCCAATTATTGCTTCAAGATTGTTGGAACAAAATGGAAAATACAAATTAGAGAGAAGTGAACTTTCCTTTAGCCTTTATAAATTGTAACACGAGATCGGAGTGTTCCCGAATTGCAGAGTGACTCCGAGAAGGCGACTCTAATCTTAGAGTATCCCCGAGTAGTAGAGTTGTTGTGCGTCCTTGAACGCTGTACTTGACACAATATTTGGCTTACTTCGGTGCAAGGATCTCAAAGCCATATTGCCTATAGGATCAGCAGTTGAAGAACTCTGATGTGTACCAATCAAATTCCTTCGGTGATCTCCTTGATCTGAACAGGCAAGTGACCTCCTCTGTCTAACGCAGGACTGGGCTCTACTTATAATTGAACACACTCTTGCTTTTTAGGTGATCTCCTTCTTGTTTTGGCATATTCCAAATGAATTACAAGGAGCCTATTTATACGACTCCACTAGTAACTCAAGGTCACCATTCCTTAATGAAGGTAGCTCAAAAGGCTTGTCTAGATTCAATGAATCTGGCCCAAGAGTCACCAACTCATAATGAGATAAAACCAAAAGATTATCTCTTGATTCAATGAATGTAGCTCAAGGGTCATTAGTCCCTTTAATAAGAGAAGCTCAAGGGTTATAGTCACTAAATGAGGGAAACCCAAAGGGTTATCTGTTGGCCCGGAGGCCTTCCTCTCTAGTTTTGATGATGATTAACTCATGTAGTTATGTTTACTAATAATCTTGTGATTTTAGTTTCAGATCATTAAGTAAGATATTAGTTGGTGATTGCTTCAAAAAGAGGAGTTTGAAAGCCTTCACTTGGTGATTCCCATGCCCGAGCATCAAGATCATACCTTTGCACTCGGTGGATCACGCTTTGGGATCGAGTCAACTTGAAGATGAAGATCGTCAAGAAGACTTAGGTATCCTAGCTTTAGTTTAGTGTGTTTAGATCCATTTGTAAAGATAAGTATAGTTGATATACTCAAGTGCACAACACACACGTTTTATGTTTGGATATTGGTTTTTCGGTTTTTAGTTTAATCGATATGTGTTTTCATGAATAGTTGATCAAAACAAGTTTACATGGTTTATATGTATAATAGATATATTCTAGTTATACATGCATGCTTAAACTTCTTATACAAACTTATTTTGACTATCCTATTCATGTATTGAAAAATACAAGTTTGATAAAATATAAGTTTTAGTTTTTGATAAAAATGATAAGACACAAAAATAGTTTCATATGCTTGATATTTGAGCTAAACTTTTTATCACATGTTTATGTATCAATGCAATATGAGAAAACTATTTTTGGGTATTTTTACAAGAGATAAAAGAATTTTTAGAAATATTTTTAACATGTGTTTTTGTCCCAGAATTGTGGCTGACAGGCCAGGTCGGCCGACCGCACGGGTCGACCGCACCAAAGGCCGGTCGACCCTTGCGGTCGACTGACGTGCACAGGCTTGTGCACGTTTGGCAGTCACAGGAACGGTCGGCCGGGCGGCCGACCGGACCAGAGAGCTTTGCTCTCTGTATCTATGCGGTCGGCCGTGCGATCGACCGGGTTGCCCCAACGGTCACATTTCTGACCGTTGGCGGTCGGCCGGCCGGCCGACCGGTAGCCTGTCAGGCTGCCAGATCAGCCTAACGGCTAGTTTTATTTTGGGGCTATAAATACCCCATCTCTTTAAGGTTTTAACAAAGTTTTTCAAGAGCAAAAATTTCTATATTCTCTGGTGTTTAAAACAAGTTTTCAAAAGGATTTAGAGCTTCAAAAGATCAATCTTATTTGTTTTAGAGTTTTTTAAAAAAATCAAAGAAAATAGAAAATTGGGAGATTTGTTTTGGTTCTTCATTTCTATCTTTTACAAGAGTTTTCCCAAGTATTTTTCTTTGAGTTTTTTTATTTTCCAAACTGTAGTTTTTTCCACACTTGAGCTATCTTCTATCCTAATCTATTTAGGATCTTTTGTTTGTAGAAAAGAGATTGTTTGAGGTTGTTGAGACTCCAAGTTGTAAACCCTCCTTTTATTTGTGTATCCCTCTTTGGTAGAGGTTGATCGGAGTGGTATTGGTTTGGATCCCTCTTCGGTAGAGGTGATTGTGTTTGTTGTTGGCTACGGGCCTTATCCCTCTTCGGTAGAGGTGGATTGTGGTTGTATTGCCTCGGTGGCTTGTAAGGTTGAGAGAGGAGTTCGGTACTCCTATAGTGGATTGGAAATCCTTCTCGGTGAAGGCGGGGACGTAGAGCTAGGAGCTCGAACCTCGAAACATATTCTTGTGTTTGCGTTTGATCCATTTTCTCTAAACTCTCTCTTTACATTTGTGCAAAGCATCATTCATATCATCATATCATACTTGCTTGCATTTGTGTAGTCCTTGCATTGATTCTTATTGCTTATTCATTATATGCTTGGATTGCTTGTGTGTGTGCCTCACTTGTACTTAACCACAAGAGCTTCATATAGCACCTCAACCCATATCTAGGGGAATCAAGAGGAGTTAGTTCAGAGCCCTTCACAGGGAATTCGGTTACACTTGTTGGTTGTACTAAGTGTGATTGCAAAATTTCTTTTAAGCTTCCGCATTTAGCGCATTTAGTTTATAGATTAGCATATCACCTATTCACCCCCCCTCTAGGTGTTTTACAATTGGTATCAGAGCCTACGCTCCTGATACTTAGGCTTAACATTCTAGGAGTGAGATCCTTTGTTTGCTAATCTTCCATTTGCATTTGCACACTTTTGTTGTTTGCACACATATAGTTTGCACTCATGGAAAGCCCTCCTATGTTTGACATTTCTAGACTTGAGATTTGGAAGGTTATGATGAGTTGTCATTTAAAAGCCCTAGGATATAAAGTTCACCTTGCCATTACCAAGGAATCCTTCCTTAGTGATAGCAAGCATATAGAGGCCAATGCAATAGCCCTAGAAGCACTTAGAGCATCACTTCATAAAGATTATTTACATGTGTTTGCTTACTATGATTCAGCTTTTGCAGTTTGGAGTATTTTGACTTCTCCCGAGCTACCAAAGATTATCGAAAAGAAGAGAAGATCTAGAAGAGATGAGTCCGAAGAACTTTACTTCATGGTCCAAGGGAATGACTCCCTTGAGGTACACTCGGACACTCAACTAGATGCTAGTTCTAATTCATTTTGCAATGAATGTCTAGAGGCACAAGCTATGAATGATGAACTTGCTAGAAATTGTGAAAATTTGATTTCTAAATACAAAATATTGAAAAATGAGAATCTTATTTTAAAAGAAGAAAAGAAAATTTATCATCTAAAATTGAGATTGTTTTGCAAGAGAAGGAAGAGGTTTCTAGTGAATGTGACTCACTTAGATCTCAACTTAATCTTATTTTAAAAGAAAATGATTTGTTGAAAAATAAAAATGATTGTGGAAATATTTTGAAGAAAAATGAAAACTTGTCTTCAAAAATTGATTTTGTTTTAAAGGAGAATGTTGCTTTGAAAAATAAAATAAGTTCTATTTCAAATGATTTAGATGTATGTTTAAAGAAAATGTTTCTTTGCAAAATAAAATAGATGCTCATGTTTACCATGTTAGTGTAGCTTCTTCATCTAGTCTACCTACTGCATGTACCTCTTCTTCTAGAATTAATGATGATATTTGTTTGCTTAAGAATAGTGTAGATTGTTTGGGCTCCACTTTGAGCCAATGTGCCAAGAGCCATACACGTTTGGAAACTTTATTTCGAAAGAAACAAGTCCCATCTATTATTCATGCACACCCTCCACGGCATACACATGCTCCTCACGGACACCATCACACTATGTATGCTCATGTGTACACTTGTATACATTGTGGACGTATAGGCCACCTTGCTAAATTTTGCTTTGATAGATTACATACTTCAAATTTAGCAACTAAATTTGTTTGGGTTAGAGAAGATACTAACCCCCATGGACCCAATAAGATATGGGTACCAAAGACCACCCCTATTGTTTATGATGTAGGTGTGGGCTCTCGCATGACGTGAGAGTATCGGTACCTTGGAGTGGATGCGTTCCGAGCTTCATGAAAATCAATTGGATGCATCACTTTCAAGGGATGTTTGGTGGAGATGACCACCACGTTTTGGAGATAAAGGAAGTTGCCTTCTAGGTTTTGGTAACGATTCTTAACTCCTAATTATTGTTTACATGCTTTTCATATTCATTATTTTTAGCATGTTTCATTGTTTATTGATTATTATGAAAATGCCATGCTTATTAGATCCTTGACATGCATGTATAGCCCTTTTGAGACACCCATGTTTAATATGGACCATTATTTTTGTGTTCTCACCATTTGTTTAGCTATCATGTTTATCATAGGTTTAATAACATGTGAATTTACATAATAATCATGTTTAAAATTTATCATAATGATTTATGTCGTGTTTTTGATGCTTCATGATTTGAATATATGTTTAAATGTTAGTTTTCATTAAGACTAGGATTTATACTTGTACATATAGTGGGTCACAAATAAATCTATATATGTTTGTACTTGAATGCTTATTTGTTCCCATTAGATGTGCTAGTATAGTCTAGTTTTGATGATCCATACATTTTAAACTTGTATTCCTAATTTTGGTTTTGTTTTTGATCATGTGATTTCATTTCATGTGTATGTCTATTTTGCCAAACCTTAAGTTATACATGTATACCCCTTGAGTCATTTGCCTTTCATGCAAATCTATACATATGGACTCAATTGTGTTTAGGGATATGTATGTATACTTCTTGTGTTGACAAATCATACATATACCTTGAAATGAAATTTATTTTAATGAAAATTTAGGTATTCATGTTTTTCATGTATTTATATTTAACTTCATGTATATGTCCATTTTATCCAAATTATTGTTATACATATACATCCTTTTTGAGCCACGTGCCTTCATGCATATATCTTTGTGGACTCGTTGTGTTTGAAAATGTATGTACACTTTAATTTGTATAGGACATACATATACCTTGAAGATTAAATAGTTTTGATGAATTTCATGTTTTAAGGAATTTTGAGCTTGAATGTCAATTTTCATGATTATGATCTTCACATTATATTTGTACACTCATATTTATTGTTTACTCATGTGTTTATTTTCATGAGTCATATTTATGCTTAATTGAATTAGAGTATCGATTATCATGTGGATTTCTTATTTCATGAAAAATAATTTTGTTTTATTCCTTACTTGAAGGATTTCATACTAGTTTACAAATTTTTTCATATAACTAGTTACGGTTTTCTTCATTTTGATAGAGTTTTTTCAAACAAAGCTTATTTTCAAATCTATTTTTTTTGAAAACCCCTACCTTCCAATGGGAGGTTGGATGGGAGATCATGTTCATGTATGCTTTAAAATGAAAATCATTTAAAACTTGAACCATGATTGGGTGGTAGTTATATGATGTATACACTTGATCATTATTGTTGTTTCAATTGGTATCATTGAATTTTTTCAATTGGTATCAATTTTGACCTTTCTTGTATACTCATATATGTTTGTATGTATGTATGCTTTCAATTCCAAGAATATCAATTTCTATTGGTATCTATTTTTCATACATATATATGTTTTGTTTATGATAAGCTTGAGGTTTAACTTTGTTTCAATTGATTCAATTTTTAATTGGTATCTTATTACAAGCTTATGCATGTGTTATGTTGGTGTTTCATAAAGGGGGAGAAAATTCGATTTTCATATTTACAATTGGTATTTGTATTTTCACTCCCTTACTTTATGATAGAAAATAAAAATTTTAAATTGATATCATATACTTAAAAAGAAAAATACTCTCTTTTGATATCAATATGTTTATTTGAATGTTTTAAAAATTGGTATATCAAAATTTTGTTTAAAGAAAATAGTCAAAATGTTTTGATTTATATTGCATATATGCAAAGAGAGCTTAACATCTCTTCTACATATAGATTCATGTTGAGTGTATCTTGTATTGAAGAGCTTGACAATCTTTTCTTTATGTGGTACACGTGTGTAGGGGGAGCTTCACATCTCCTCTTATGCATTGCATAGTGTACGTTATATGAATTAGGGCTTGTCATCCCTCCTTCATGTAATGTATCTATGTAGGAAAGCTTCACATCTTCCTCTTCATGAATGTATGTCGCATATACCATTTGTTGATTGATTTATGTTACTTTCAATTGGTATCAAGATGCTACTTTGACATATTTTAAATAGATATCTTAATTGATTGTCACCCCTATTTGGTTTTGTTTTGTTTTAGACAAAAAGGGGGAGAACATTGTCTTTATTAACCCTTTGTTGATTCTTTGTTTCGAACAAAAAAAGGGGGAGAAAAATTTATTGATTTGATTTTGTTTTTACCCCTTATTGAAGATTGTTTCTTTGTATTAAAAAGGGGAGAAGATTTTGTTTTGTTTTGGTTTTTACCCCTTTGTTGATGATTGACAAAAAGGGGGAGAATTATTTGAGAGTTTAATATGCATATATAAAACTTCATATTTATGTTTTGCATATATTAGTTTAATTTAGTTTAATTTTAATTGGTATCTAGAGCATGTTTTGTTCTGAACATTTCATTGTGTATCTAGAGCCTTTTATTGTTTATGCATAGATATGCATTCATGTTTAAGAGCCTTCATTGCATATTCATTATGTTTATTTGTTTATGCATGAGTTAAGAGGGAGCTTCTTTGAAGCTTAAATTTAATCCATGCATATATAACTCCATGAGTTTTGTCATCATCAAAAAGGGGGAGATTGTTGGCCCTGAGGCCTTCCTCTCTAGTTTTGATGATGATTAACTCATGTAGTTATGTTTACTAATAATCTTGTGATTTTAGTTTCAGATCATTAAGCAAGATATTAGTTGATGATTGCTTCAAAAAGAGGAGTTTGGAAGCCTTCACTTGGTGATTCCCATGCCCGAGCATCAAGATCATACCTTTGCACTCGGTGGATCACGGTTTGGGATCGAGTCAACTTGAAGATGAAGATCGTCAAGAAGACTTAGGTATCCTAGCTTTAATTTAATGTGTTTAGATCCATTTGTAAAGATAAGTATAGTTGATATGCTCAAGTGCACAACACACACGTTTTATGTTTGGATATTGGTGTTTCGGTTTTTAGTTTAAACGATATGTGTTTTCATGAATAGTTGATCAAAACAAGTTTACATGGTTTATATGTATAATTGATATATTCTAGTTATACATGCAAGCTTAAACTTCTTATACAAACTTATTTTGACTATCCTATTCATGTATTGAAAAATACAAGTTTGATAAAATACAAGTTTTAGTTTTTGATAAAAATGATAAGACACAAAAATAGTTTCATATGCTTGATATTTGAGTTAAACTTTTTATCACATGTTTATGTATCAATGCAATATGAGAAAACTATTTTTGGGTATTTTTACAAGAGATAAAAGAATTTTTAGAAATATTTTTAACATGTGTTTCTGTCCCAGAATTGTGGCTGACAGGCCAGGTCGGCCGATCGCACGGGTCGACCGCACCAAAGGCCGGTCGACCCTTGCGGTCGACCGACGTGCACAGGCTTGTGCACGTTTGGCAGTCACAGGAACGGTCGGCCGGGCGGCCGACCAGACCAGAGAGCTTTGCTCTCTGTATCTAGGCGGTCGGCCGTGCGGTCGACCGGGTTGCCCCAACGGTCACATTTCTGACCGTTGGCGGTCGGCCGGCCGGCCGACCGGTAGCCTATCAGGCTGCCAGATCAGCCTAACGGCTAGTTTTATTTTGGGGCTATAAATACCCCATCTCTTTAAGGTTTTAACAAAGTTTTTCAAGAGCAAAAATTTCTATATTCTCTGGTGTTTAAAACAAGTTTTCAAAAGGTTTTAAAGCTTCAAAAGATCAATCTTATTTGTTTTAGATTTTTTTAAAAAATCAAAGAAAATAGAAAATTGGGAGATTTGTTTTGGTTCTTCATTTCTATCTTTTACAAGAGTTTTCCCAAGTATTTTTCTTTGAGTTTTTTTGTTTTCCAAACTCTAGTTTTTTTCACACTTGAGCTATCTTCTATCCTAATCTATTTAGGATCTTTTGTTTGTGGAAAAGAGATTGTTTGAGGTTGTTGAGACTCCAAGTTGTAAACCCTCTTTTATTTGTGTATCCCTCTTTGGTAGAGGTTGATCGGAGTGGTATTGGTTTGGATCCCTCTTCGGTAGAGGTGATTGTGTTTGTTGTTGGCTACGGGCCTTGTCCCTCTTCGGTAGAGGTGGATTGTGGTTGTATTGCCTCGGTGGCTTGTAAGGTTGAGAGAGGAGTTCGGTACTCCTATAGTGGATTGGAAATCCTTCTCGGTGAAGGCGGGGACGTAGAGCTAGGGGCTCGAACCTCGAAACATATTCTTGTGTTTGCGTTTGATCCATTTTCTCTAAACTCTCTCTTTATATTTGTGCAAAGCATCATTCATATCATCATATCATACTTGCTTGCATTTGTGTAGTCCTTGCATTGATTCTTATTGCTTATTCATTATATACTTGGATTGCTTGTGTGTGTGCCTCACTTGTACTTAACCACAAGAGCTTCATATAGCACCTCAACCCATATCTAGGGGAATCAAGAGGAGTTAGTCCAGAGCCCTTCACGGGGAATTCGGCTACACTTGTTGGTTGTACTAAGTATGATTGCAAAATTTCTTTTAAGCTTCCGCATTTAGCGCATTTAGTTTATAGATTAGCATATCACCTATTCACCCCTCTCTCTAGGTGATTTACATTATCAACTCATAATGAGGGATTGCAAGAGTCTTATATTCTGATTCAATGTAAGAAGTTCAAAAGTCTTGGTTGCATTAACCATATCTAACTTGTTACGCCCCGCTTCCCAAAATACGTGAAAACGGAGTCGCGACGAGAGTCAGCGACGTATATACGCGAGGAGAATACCTCACGTATACACGCTAAGCCTAAAGTAATCTGAACAAGCTATAAATTTAAATCATAAAATCAACGATCACTGCAATAATACATATAATGACTACACATGATCTCAGATAAAAAGGATAGAATAGAAGCTAAGTGTGATACACAAGAATCAAGGAATAATAGCATAAATAAAGAAAGGCAAGAATACTAGAATCAAAAAGAGAGAAGCTCCAGCTCCTCATGAAGCGTACGATCACACGAACACCTGAATAATATAAGAAGATGTCTAATACCCTGTATATGCGAATCCAGGGTCGTCAGAAACAACCTAATGAGTGTGTGTAAAGGGAAAGGTGTTCATGCTTAACAACGCAAGTAATAACAACATGATAACTGAAATGAAACATAACAGAATAATCAATGTTATGAACAAAGGTATGAACGATATATAACTGGTATCCTGACCACTAATGTCAAGATGTGTAACCTAGCATATGTTACTAGTCTGGTATACAATTCGGTGATGTGTACAATTATATGTCTATCATAATATGCAGGCGGATGTCAAGTTCAGTTTATAATGTCAATGTAAGAATTCAGTTTTCATTATTAATTATGTCAGCGAACACCAATTACCACATATAATAGACGCATCCCATACTACGCCTATTACACGTGCCAATCAAGATCCTCAGTTATTGAAACTGATCGATTGGAGACATTGTCTGTGTTTTAGGTGGGTCTCATGCATACCCGGGACCACGGCCTACACCCATGGCGCTGAACCAGGACCTACCGCAAGATAGTCAGGAACATGTATAACAGGTCAGGTACATGTATAACTTATATAACAGGAACAGTAACAGGAACAAGGCGGAGTGCCAGTCACCCCACGTGAACCCTGCAGTGGAACCCTCTTTTGGATGCGCAACCTAAATCCTAGGTTCACCCAAAATACAGACGCTGTCTCCTCCATCAATTTTTCCAACTCGGTGTAAGTTGTTTAATGATCATGTTATTAGTTATCAAGATTACTTAATGTGCTTGTTACTTGAATCACGGGGATAGCTCATTTGTAGTTACAGTAATAATATCAACATGTGTAATCAGGATACCGGTATAACAGGAATATATAATATCAGTGAACAGGATACCGGTATAACAGGAATATGTAACAAGTATAACATGAGGGTGTTTTTACCGTGTAATAATATTTTCCTAGCAATTAATGGTAACATGGACATGATAGTTATCAGGTAGATACCAAATGTAATCAATCAAGTTTCTCAGGTAAATCAAGATATTCTGGATGAGTAATAACTTACTGTCATGAGTAGAATAATCCAAGTAATGTATATAATCAACTCATATCCTCAAAGTCATCGATATATCCATCCTTTAAGTCATCAATAAATCAGATCGATCAATAGAAGTCATAGAACTCCGAACATGTAATATAGTCACCGATATTAATGAAATCATTCATAATAACTCTGTCTCCATAAATGAAATAGTCAAGAATCAATCATGAAGTAATATATATATCCTCGAGATCAAAATCAGACTTATCCAACTATAATCAAGATCATAACTAAGGAGTGTAACACCCTCGATTAACATGAAATCTAGATCATCTTTACCTCTAGTAGTCAGTATCAATAAGGTCATCAATACTCAGTCAAACTCATCAATGTGAAAATCCAGAAATAATAGCTCCTAACAGTCTAAAATTTCATCCCATCATATACATCAGAGTCAAGGATATCATATTCACTCGTCTGATCATAATCTAACCATCATCATCCCATCCACAAATCAATCAAGACTCCAATAAAAGAATATGAAGCTCAGGTCAATCCCAACTCTAAATAAGTCTATATCGATCCAAAATCAGGAAAATCAGTATATTAGTACAACAACTTCATATCTACCTATCCATAATATCCAAAAGAGTTCTAGTCGGAATAGTCACCAAACAATTTGTCCGATAAATATAATACATAAAATATGAATCTCTAATCCTCAATCATCAATCAATCAGCCTCAAGATCAATATACTTATATTATAAGATTTCTCACAGCTAGGTCAATTACAAGATCAAATTTAGGCTAAGGTATACTACAACTAATCATGATCAACGATAGTAGACGACTACGCATGAAATGACGTAGAATAACTAAATAAATAGTGTTAGCACTGAACGAGGTCTCATGAAGAAATATAGGTAAATATACTGGTATAATATATCAGATGGTCATATGAAATGATATAAGTAACCAATAACAATAAAATAAAATTATTTATCATAAAATTTTTGTTTAACAGAAAGAAGGAAGAACATTCATAAAATAGAATTATAGAAGGAAAAGAAAACACTCACATGAACTCGACCCAAGTCTAAAGCACTGAAATCATAAGGCCCCGATAAATCTACATAGTTCATTCAATAGGAATTGTTAGATTTTTAAAAGGATATTTTAAGGAGTTTAAATCTTGATTAATTAGTTTGGGAGTTAGAAATATGATTCTTTAGATTTAATGAATTTAGTAGGTTTAATTTAAACCAATTTCTAATTTTTGTTGAATTTTTAATAGGCTTTAAATAATTAAAATCTTAACGGGTTTAGATTTACCATTAAGGAAAAATGGTTAATTTATATTGCTATTTATCTAAAATATTTATCATAGATTGTAGAAAAATTGTAGACTATTATTTATATTTTTTTGTTTTTATTTTTTAATAAATTATTTTAATAGGCAAATTCACCTTTCTTTCTTCTTTTCTTTTTTTTTTAAATGCATCAGCCAAGGCCTCTCAAGCCCAGGCCGGACCAAGCCAGGCCCGGGCTTTCCTTTTTCTTTTTCTTTTTTTCTATTTTTTAAACAGGGCCTAAAGGCCCTGTTGCTATGGACCGAGCCGACCTGGCCAAGCCAGTCCTGGCCCAGCCGGCCAAGCCAGGCTTGAGACTGCCCAGGCCGAGCTGCGCTCGGCCTGGCCGAGGGCAGCTGCCAGAAATTTGTTTTTTTTTCCTTTTTTTTGAAAATCTCAGATGTAAAATTTCAGAAAAATTATGTAAATTAAAATTATGGGTTGATATTATCTCACTTGTATTTTAGTTGGATTTTAGATTGGGTTTTGATGTATAAAAAAATTCGTAGATAGCCCTAGTATTGACATGGTATTGAATAAATTATTTGTATTATATTAATTAAGAAAAATTAATTTACTTACTTGGATTTAATTTGTTCAAATCAAGGCTTTGTGGAGTATTAAAACAATAATCATACAAAAATTTTAATAGATAAGTTTTTAGGAACCAATAATTGTATCGCGGTGAGTTTTAGCAGATTGCCGAAATTAATAATTTATTCTTGTGGTTCTAATTTAATTTATTATTTTTCCTAAAAAACTGAAATTAAATTCACAATCTAGATTTACTTACTTGAGTTGTTCCTCCTTATTTTCTCCGCAGTCCTTGTACATCGAAACCCCTTTTTGTTCCCGATTCGCATGAGAAAGGAAAAATGAAAGTGGGGAGAGTTAGATTAGGGTTTTCTCTTGAGGTAGAAGAGAAAGAAAGGGTTTAGGTCTTTATATAGGTTATTGGATATTTTAGAAATCTGAATTCTAGTTAAGTTTAGATTGTTTAATTTAGTAGTTCTGATAAGAATTGAGGATTGCTAAAAATCTAAAGTAGATTCGGTTTAGATAT
Source organism: Agave tequilana (assembly GCA_038442645.1). Taxonomy (NCBI): domain Eukaryota; kingdom Viridiplantae; phylum Streptophyta; class Magnoliopsida; order Asparagales; family Asparagaceae; genus Agave; species Agave tequilana. Next base: position 87,879 of record JAVJIF010006726.1, read on the forward strand.
GATTTTTGTTAGGATTTAAATTAGGATTAGTTAAGATTAATAAAAAAAAATTTGATAAGATAAGATTTAGATTAGGATTAGGATTTTGGATTAATGGTTAATGATCTCATGGTAATGGGTTATAGATTATTGGGGTTTAGTTGAAAGAAATAAGTAATATGAAAAATAAGAAAGATAGATAGTAACCTTGTGGGCTTAGGTTTTGGACTTAAAGAAAAATAGAAAAAGATAAAAATAAGGAAGTGGGCTTGGCTCATGTGGGCTTAGCATAAAAAGGAAAATAAAACAAAAGGAAAAGGGGAATGGGTTGAGCTTTTCGGCTTGGAATGAAAATAATAATACTACCCATTAATAATAATTTAAAATAACTAAATATAAGTAATAAGAGTTTATAAGTCATACATAATAATAATACTAATAATGATACTAAATCAAGTTAATTAATAATAATAAGATAATAGGTAGAATCAGGTAAATATTTAAAATAAATTACATGGTATTATTAAATAAGATATAATACATTCTACCCACCTTAACAAAAATTTCGTCCTCGAAATTTCAACAAAGCGGGGTATGATAAAAATCAAATTAGAAAGAAGATGAAGCTTCCACACCGCTTCTCACTGCATCAAGACTTCATCACGCTCCCGCTGCGCGCTCTGTTCTCTGTTACCGGCTTCAACATGGAGCGACCAGACTCAAGAGACAAAATCAGGGAATTTGAATCGGAAAGAAGAATAAAAATCAAGATGGAACCAAAATTACTCTAGAAGAAGTGTTGGAATCAGGGATATCAACAGATCAAAAAGATGGATACCAAAGGAGAGAACGATCAATTTCAAATGGCAACAATATCATCGTATGGATAGTACATGTATATTGCAGTGTAACTATAACTTGTTTCAAGTTACCAGTAAGATCTAGGTTTTCCTTTGAGTAAACCTGGCTCTGATACCAAGAAAACCTTGTCACACCCCGTTTCCCAAAATATGTGAAAACAGAGTCGCGACGAGAGTCGGCGACGTATATACGCGAGGAGAATACCAAACATATACATGCTAAGCCTAAAGTAACCTGAACAAGGTATAAATCTAAACGATAAAATCAACGATCACTGCAATAATACATATAATGACTACACATGATCTCAGATAAAAAGGATGGAATAGAAGCTAAGTGTGATACACAGGAATCAAGGAATAATAGAAGAAATAAAGAAAGGTAAGAATACTAGAATCAAAAAGAGAGAAGCTCCAGCTCCCTCGTGAAGCGTACGATCACACGAACACCTGAACAATATAAGAAGATGTCCAATACCCTGGATATGCGAATTCAGGGTCGTCAGAAGCAACCTAATGAGTGTGTGTGTAAAGGGAAAGGTGTTCGTGCACAACAACGCAAGCAATAACAACATGATAACTGAAATGAAACATAACAAAATAATCAATGTCAAGAACAAAGGTATGAACGATATATAACTGGTATCCTGACCACTAATGTCAAGATGTATAACCTAGCATATGTCACTAGTCTGGTATACAATTCGGTCATGTGTACAATCATATGGTTATCATAATATGCAGGCAGATGTCAAGTTCAGTTTATAATGTCAATGTAAGAATTCAGTTTTCATTATTAATTATGTCAGCGAACACCAATTGCCACATATAATAGATGCATCCCATACTACGCTTATTACACGTGCCAATCGAGGCCCTCGGTTATTGAAACTGATCGGTTGGAGACATTGTCTGTATTTTAGGTGGGTCCCGTGCATACCCTAGACCACGGTCTAGACCCCTGGCGCTTAATCAGGACCTACCGCAAGATAGTCAGGAACATGTATAACAAGTTAGGTACATGCATAACATGTATAACAGGAACAGGAGCAGGACGGGGTGCCAGTCACCCCACGGGAACCCTGCAGTGGAACCCTCTTTCGGCTGCGCAACCTAAATCCTAGGTCCACCCAAAATACAGACGCTGTCTCCTCCATCAATTTCCCCAACCCGGTGTAAGTTGCTTATGAAATACACCTAGAGGGGGTGAATAGGTGTAAGGCTAATCTAATGATAAATAATAAAACAAATTGTAACACACTTAGTGTAACAAAATAGTGTAGCCGAATTCCCGGTGAAGGGCTCTGGACTATCTCCTCTAAATTCCTCTAAATAAGAGTTGAGGTACTATGTAAAGCTCTCTTGATTGAACACAAGTATGACACACAAATAAGCCCAAGCATATATATATGGTATGAATATGATGCAATGCACAAATGTAAGAGAGAGAGAGTTAGAGAAAGTGGATCAAACGCAAACACAAAGATATGTTCCGAGGTTCGAGCACACAGCTCTACGTCCCCGCCTTCACACAGAAGAATTTCCACTAACTCGTCCACACAGGACTTCCCACACAGGGAACCTCCACTGAGGATTTAGGTAATACAAGCTTAGGAGTACACAACTGCTCTCTCCAACAAATACAACCTCTCATTAGAGGCAAGGCACAACTCAAATCACCTCTACACTTAGAGGGATAGACATTTAGCCAAATAATGATCAACCTCTCACTAGAGGGATACCAACAAACTCAATCACCTCACACTTGAGGGATTCCAAATCAATCACCTCTTAGTAGAGGGATACAAATACCACTTCCACAATCACCTCTCACTAGAGAGATATCAACACAATCACCTCTCACTAGAGGGATACAAATACCACTTCCACAATTACCTCTCACTGGAGGGATATCAACACAATCACCTCTCATTAGAGGGATATCACAAAGATGGAAGGTTACAACTCTTGGGTGATCACAAAGACCACAAACAATTTCTTTCTCACAAAAAAAATCCTAATAGATAGGATAGATAGATAAGCTCAAGTGTGAGAAACAAAGAGTTTGAAAATAAAAAAAACACAAAGAAAAACACTAGAGAAAAACTCTAGATAAAAATGTAAATGAAGATCAAATTAATTCCCAAAGACTTTTCTTTTTCTTGATTTTTCCAACCCTTTTAAAAACAAATAAAGATCAAATCTTTTGGTACAAAAACTCTTTTAAAAAACTTGCTGAAAGATAGAAAATTTTGCTCTTAAAATCCTTGGTGAAAACCAGTCAAGGAATGGGGTATTTATAGCCCCAAATAAAACCTGCCCGTTGGCAGCTGGAAAGGGCAGTTTTGCCCTTCTGGTCGATCGGGACTGGATAAGAGAGTAGCAACTCTCTGCCGGTCGACCGGTCAGTCGATCGGGGCCATTTCCAGAGAGCAGAGCTCTCTGGACGGCCGACCTCCCGGTCGACCAGCCCACCAGCCAAAGGCTGTGTGCACGTCTGTGCACGTCGGTCGACCGGCTCGGTCAACCGACCTCTGCTACGGTCGACCGGTTCGGTCGATCGGCAGACAGCCTGGTCCAACTATTTAGGGATTGAAAACTTGTCTTTTTAACTTTGATTAAATCTCATAAAATCACATAAATTTCACAAAAATCAGTTCTTATTAGATCTTTGAAATACAAATATGTGTGATAAAAATTTAACACATATTTCAAACAATTTGAATCATTTTTGTGTTCTTGAAAATTTGCCTTAAACCTAAAACTGTATTTTCCAAAAACTAGAATTTTGAAATGGAAAACCATTTTCTTCAAAACTCATGCAAATACAAAAACATGATATTTAAACAACTTTTAAGCATGTTGTATATGGATATGATCCAATATACATGAAAGGTATTATATCTATGTTTTTGACATGAAATCTAAAAATAAGTTTTGTTTAAATACAAAACTCCAAACTCATGAAATAGATTATCAAAATAAGTTTTTCTAAATAGCTGAAGCACAGATGTATATAGATCAACTCTAATATATATTAAATCATGTAAACTTATTTTGATTCTATATATTCATGAAAATCAAGATCGGTTAAACTAAAAAATCTAAACATGAAACTTGTGTGTGTATTGTGAACTTGAGCATATCAATACTATCTACCTTTACACAAGATCTAAAAAAATTTTAAACTTAACAAACTGATGTCTTCTTGTAGAACTCCGTCTCCAAGTCGACTCGATCCAAACGCGATCCAACGAGCTTTACTCCAACCGAGTGCTAGATGCGATCTTGACGCTCGAGCTCTTGAATCACCATGTGAAAAGCTCCAAAATACCTTTGTTGAAGCTAATTACCTACTAATATCTTAATCAAATATCTGAAACTAAATATCACAAGATTATTAGTAAACTATAACTACATGAGTTAATCATCATCAAAATTAGAGTGAAAGGCCTCTGGGCCAACAGTTTAATGATCATGTTATTAGTTATCAAGATTACTTAATGTGCATGTTACTTGAATCACGGGGATAACTCAGTGGTAGTCACGGTAACAATATCAACATGTGTAATCAGGATACCGGTATAAAAGGAATATATAATATCAGTGAACAGGATACCGATATTACAGAAATATGCAACAAGTATAACATGATGGTGTTGTTACCATGTGACAATATTTTTCTTGCAATTAATGGTAACATGGACATGATAGTTATCAGGTAGATATTAAATATAATCAGTCAAGTTTCTCAGGTAAATCAAGATATTCAGGACGAGTAATGACCTACTGTCATGAATGGAATAATCCGAGCAATGTATATAATAAACTTATATCCTCAAAGTCATTGATATATCCATCCTCTAAGTCATCAATAAATCAGATCAATCAATAGATATCATAAAACTCCGAACATGTAATATAGTCACCTATATCAATGAAATCATTCATAATAACTCTATCTTCATAACTGAAATAGTCAAGAATCAATCATGAAGTAATATATATATCCTCGAGATCAAAATCAGACTTATCCAACTATATTCAAAATCTTAACTAAGGAGTGTAACACCCTCGATCAACATGAAATCTTGATCATCTTTACCTCTAGTAGTCAGTATCAATAAGGTCATCAATACTCAGTCAAACTCATCAATGTGAAAATCCAGAAATAATAGCTCATAACAGTCCAAAATTTCATCCCATCATATACATCAGAGTCAAGGATATCATATTCACACGTCAGATCATAATCTAACCATTACACATCCCATCTACAAATCAATCAAGACTCCAATAAAAGAATATGAAGTTCAGGTCATTTCCAACTCTAAATAACTCTATATCGATCCAAAATCAAGAAAGTCAGTATATTAGTATAACAACTTCATATCTACCTATCCATATTATCCAAAAGAGTTCTAGTCAGAATAGTCACTAAACAATTTGTCCGATAAATATTATACATAAAATATGAATCTCTAATCATCAATCAATCAGCCTTAAGATCAATATACTTATATTCTAAGATTTCTCACAGCTAGGTCAATTACAAGATCAAATCTAGGCTAAAGTATACTACAACTAATCATGATCAATGGTGGTAGACGACTACGCATGAAATGACGTAGATCAACTAAATAAATAGTGTTAGCACTGAACGAGGTCTCATGAAGGAATATAGGTTAATATACTGGTATAATATATCAGATAGTCATATGAAATGATACAAGTAACCGGTAACAATAAAATAAAATTATTTCATAAAATTCTTGTTTCACAGAAAGAAGGAAGAACACTCACAAAATAGAATTATAGAAGGAAAAGAAAAGACTCACATAAACTCGATCCCAAATCCAAAGCACTGAAATCATAAGGCCCTGATAAATCTACATAGTTCTTTCAATAGGAATTGTTAGATTTTTAAAGGATATTTTAAGGAGTTTAAATCTTGATTAATTAGTTTGGGAGTTAGAAATATGATTCTTTAGGTTTAATGAATTTAGTAGGTTTAATTTAAACCAATTTCTAATTTTTGTTAGATTTTTAATAGGCTTTAAATCATTAAAATACTTAACGGGTCTAGATTTACCATTAAGGAGAAATGGTTATTTATATTGCTATTTATCTAAAAAATTTATCATATATTGTAGAAAAATTGTAGACTATTATTTATATTTTTTCTATTTTTTTGATATTAATAAATTATTTTAATAGGCAAATTCACCTTTCTTTCTTTCTTTCTTCTTTTCTTTTCTTTTTTTAATGCATCAGCCCAGGCCCCTCAGGCCCAGGCCGGACTAGGCCAGGCCCAGGCTTGGTCCGGGCTTTCCTTTTTCTTTTTCTTTTTTTATTTTTTAAATAGGGCCTAAAGGCCCTATTGTTGTGGCCCAGGCCGGCCTGGCCCGGGGCTAGGCCAGGCCTGAGACTGCCCAGGCCGAGCTGCTCTCGCCTGGCCGAGGGCAGCGGCCAGAAATTTGTTTTTTTTCCATTTTTTTTGAAAATCTCAGATGTAAAATTTCAGAGAAAATTATGTAAATTAAAATTATGGGTTGGTATTATCTCACTTTTATTTTACTTGGATTTTACATTGGGTTTTGATGCATACAAAAATTCGTAGATAGCCCTAGTATTGACATGGTATTGAATAAATTATTTGTATTATATTAATTAAGAAAAATTAATTTACTTACCTGGATTTAATTTATTCAAATCAAGGCTTTGTGGACTATTAAAATAATAATCATACAAAAATTTTATTAGATAAGTTTTTAGGAAACAATAATTGTATCACGGTGAGTTTTAGCTGATTACTGAAATTAATAATTTATTCTTGTGGTTCTAATCTAATTTATTAATCTAATTTATTATTTTTCCTAAAAAACTAAAATTAAATTCACAATCTAGATTTACTTACTTGAGTTGTTTCTCCTTACTTTCTCCTCAATCCTTGTACCTCGAAACCCCTTTTTGTTCCCGATCCGCTTGAGGAGAAAGAAAAGATGAAAGTGGGGAGAGTTAGATTAGGGTTTTTTCTTGAGATAGAAGAGAGAAAGTGTTTGGGTCTTTATATAGGTTATTGGATATTTTAGAAATATGAATTCTAGTTAAGTTTAGATTGTTTAATTTAGTAGTTCAGATAAGAATTAAGAATTGCTAAAAATCTAAAGTAGATTCGGTTTAGATATGATTTTTGTTAGGATTTAAATTAGGATTAGTTAAGATTAAAAAAAAAAGATTTGATAAGATAAGATTTAGATTAGGATTAGGATTTTGGGTTAATGGGTAAGGATCTCATGATAATAGGTTATATATTATTGGGCTTTAGTTGAAAGAAATAAGTAATATGAAGAATAAGAAAGATAGTAGGCTTATGGGTTTAGTTTTTGGGCTTAGAGAAAAATAGAAAAAGATGAAAATAAGGAAGTGGGCTTGGCTCATGTGGGCTTACTATAAAAAGGAAAACAAAACAAAAGGAAAAGGAGAATGGGTTGAGCTTTTGGGCTTGAAATGAAAATAATAATACTACACATTAAGTGTAGTAATAATAATTTAAAATAACTAAATATAAGCAATAAGAGTCTACAAGTCATACATAATAATATACTAATAATGATATTAAATCAAGTTAATTAATAATAATAAGATAATAGGTAGAATCAGATAAATATTTAAAATTAATTATATTGTATTATTAAATAAGGGATATTAAATAACCCATGTCCTACTAGTTTTTTTCTTATAGGAAGAATTATTAGCTAATTCATTTTAGTATGGCAAAGGTTTAAATGTTACCAATATATGTAAATGAAATACATATAGTTTGAAAACTATTATAATTGTGAAAAAATCAATTTTTTGCACAAAATATCTAACACTTTAAACATTAATGTAATAATAGTGTTTACTTTTTAGGTCTTCGTGAATGATTTCTGATATCTTTTGAGCTCTTTTAAATCTTTAAGGATAACTTTCTCACTTGGAACATATCAAATACTTTCAACTCGTTTTACTTCTATCTCTTAAGTAAGACAAAAGAGGGCACTAGTTATTACACTAACATTAAGGTAAAATACAGAAAACTCTCTCATACTATCAAAGTTTTGTCGTCCATTGTTTTTTACAGAAAATTCTCATGTTTTAATAGATTTTGTTAAAAAAAACTCAATGTGCAGTTTTTTTTTTTTTTTTTTTCTATATCCAATCCAATAAAACAAAAGAGCTAGCTTAATGCCAAATCAAACTTTGATAGCTTAAGAAGATTTTTGAATAAGCTAAATCAATAATTTTGCTTTTTTCTAATCATTCTCTTTTCAGATGCAATATTTGTGCAATCCATTTTGATTCTGAGACATGTTTGGTTGCAGGAAATCTTGTGGAATCACTGTATCAATTTGTCATGTCGGAAGTTTTTCAACTCTGAGTTTAGATCATTGACTGTGAAAAATTTTAATGATTATTTGGGCCGTATAAATCTTATATGTGTTGCTTTTTTTTATTTCGTTCGTGGGAGGGGAAAAGACTCGAGAAGTCACTGTAGCTACAGTGATACCACGTAAAACACGTTGATTTGACATCTGTCAGGTTCCGTGATTTCATCAAAACCTCTGAACACGCCCCCTCGACAATGACATAGGATGAATCTTCAAACTTTAGCGACAACTCACATTGTCACATTCTTCACGAGTTATCAAATTTTGAAACAATTTTGGCCTCTCAATTTCGGACACAAGGGATCCACTCACATGCTACTGGATCAAATCAGCGAATAAATTAAGTAGCACGGCCCTCCCGTTGGCATCAAAATGGGTGCGCAAACTAATTTTTCAAAATTTTTGGAGATTATTATTATTTTTTAATTACATATCAATTCACACAATTTAATACTAAAATGTGTTACTTGCTAGGAGTAAATACATTTCTCTCCAAATTTAATTAAATTTGAGATTATCAACACTTTTTTTGAAAAATTAAGATGATAAATTTTAGGGATAAAATTTAAATTGAAAACCACGGCCTATAGTCAAACATGCATGACTCATGCCACAATTTTAAATTGTACGGTAGGACACGGAGTCGTTGTGGGGACAAAGAATTAGGTTCAAGTCTTTAATAAAAAATAAGAAAAAAATAAAATAAAATCGATAACAAGATAAAACAAGTGAAAAATAGCAAAAAGTACTAAAAAACACCTATCATTCTCTTTTCTTAAAAAAACCAAAAAGCTAGGGATATAGTAAAATTCACCGACTTGGGGTAATTAATCAAAGTGTGTTTGTTGAAGGGAAAAAAGAGAAAAAGTAAGAAAATGAGCAGTAGTTTTTTTTAGTCTCTTCCACAAAATAGAGGAGGCAAAAAAAAAAAAAAAATCATGATACGTGCCAATCATGCTCACATACACATTAAAAGGGGGCTACATGCAAATTCACCACCCGGCCTCTTCTATTTAGACCCTTCTCTGTTCGCTTTGCCTCACTCACGCTACACTCTCTCTTAAGCCAAAAAAAAAAAAAAATGGCAACTCTTTCAGTACCCGCTGCCGTCCCATCGGCTGCCGAGGACGCCGAGCAACTTCGAAAAGCCTTCATTGGTAAAAACCTCGACTTTTTAGGGCTAGGTTTAGGGTTTCGTTGCTCTCTTTGATTTCTTGTGGGAAAAAACCCTCTAATTTTGTCTCGATCGATCGCATTGTTGTTTGCTGTGTTAGGTTTGGGAACGGACGAGAAGACTATCGTCTCGATCTTGGGTCACCGTTCGGCGTCGCAGCGGATTCAGATACGCCAAGCGTACTCTGAGAAGTACGGTGAGGATCTGTTCAAGTCTCTGGACAAGGAGATCTCTGGTGATTTTGAGGTATTGTTCGATCTCGTTCGTGTTCTTTTTGTTTTTTTTTTTTTTTTTTGAATTATGTGGTCTGATCGTGGATTAAGAACATAATTTTTTTGGGTGAGTTTTGCAAAGAAATGATTTTTATTAATTATTTGTGACTAGCTGGGATTCAGTGAGTTTGTGGATGATTTGTGCTGGAATATGGTATACTGTTTATTTTCTATTTAAGCAACATTCTAAAATAAATTTGTAAAAAAAAACTGATTTTGTCCCTTGTTAGTTGAATTTCTGACTGATTTTGAGAGATATGGGTCCTTTCACAGTGAAAAGGGCAAAAAGTATGGCCATTTCACTTAAAATCAATCCTAAGGATGTGACAAATAAACACAAAGCGACATTTTTTCTAAAGCTAATAACTTTTCTGGTTTTTTGAGGTTCATCAATCTTACCAACTAATCAAATTAGAAATTTGCATAGTTGAGGCTACTTGAATTTAACTTAAGGCTAAAGATGCAAGCAATTAAAAAGTTTTCCCTTTTCCTAAAGTTCTTTTTTGAGTTATGAGTCAACTAACCAAGTTATTCTCAGTCGTGTTGAGAGTAAAGAGTAGTGCTGCCATGGACTTTAGAATTTTGCCAACTAACCAAGTTATTCTCAATTGTGTTGAGAGTAGAGAGCGGTGTTGCTATGGACTTTTGATCCCGCGGAAAGGGATGCATTTTTGGCGAATGAGGCATCAAGGAAGTGGAACCCCGGCAACCGTGTGCTCATCGAGATAGCTTGCGCCACGAGTTCAGGGCACCTGTTTGCAACAAGGCAGGCATACCATGCCAAGTACAAGAAATCACTTGAGGAGGATGTAGCCGCCCACACCAGAGGGGACTTCCGCAAGGTATCTAACTTGTACACAGTTCTTAATATTATGGAAGCTTTTCACTTGCAAAGAAATTTCTTAGTTAACATAAACTGTGATTGTTACTCATTTGAGTGCAAAAAATATACTACAGAGAGGTTTTTTTTTTTTTTTTTTTGGTTTTAGCTGACTTGGATGATGAATGATGATGGTTCAGTACAGAATTTAGGAATTCATATTAATCTGCCTCTGAATTGTTAGCACGAGTATTATGTTTAATAGATGTAAGATGCTGCCTACTGGGCTGATGTAGCCTTTTCCATTCTATGATGAGGCAGCTGAAGAATTCATGGGTGCCAAAATAGGATCAAGGTGTGAAAGGGACAATATATCTGGATCATAGACTATTGCATGAACCTGATTTTGGTCTGTTCACATCTTGTGGGAAGGATTTGGTAGTTGTAGTGATTATTTTCATTATTCGTTAGCAGTCCTCTTTGCATTCTGTCACGGTCACACCTGACCATATCTCACTGTCAACCATCTGTGAGTCTGCCCCAAATTATTTGCAGTAGGTCTTGCCATGAAATTTCATATAGCCAGTTGGTGTTTACAGATGAAACTATTCAGTGGAATAAAAAAAAAACTTTGAAAACCCAGGTGGTCCTTGGTTTCATGCTACATTTTAGTGTATTTACCTCTGCTATGTCACAAGTTAATTCTCTTGTTCAAAATGGGATGCAGTGATGCCTACATATTTCAGAAGCCTGGACCTTTACTTTCCATGCAGTGTGAGATAGAATTGAACTTTAGAACGGCAGGTGGTAATTGTGAATTTGCATAATGAATTTATAGCATTTACTTGTTCCTTTCTCATTGTCCAGCTTTTGGTGCCACTGGTTACTGCCTTCCGCTATGAGGGTGGAGAGGTTAACATGACACTGGCAAAATCAGAGGCCAAAATATTGCATGAAAAGATTTCTGACAAGGCTTACAATGATGAAGAGCTTATTAGGATAATTACTACCAGAAGCAAAGCTCAACTGCTTGCAACATTCAATCACTACAACAATCAATTCGGTCATCCAATCAACAAGGTATAAGCTACATTTCTGATGTTTGTATCTCTCTTTCTTCTTTTTGTTCCCCGTCATACTGCTGCTTTGCTGAGCTCCATTCACTGGAAAATGTTTGCATCGTAAGTTAAGAGGTTGACTTTTGGATTTATCCTCTCAGGATTTGAAATCTAATCCCCAAGATGACTTTCTTGCTGCCTTGAGGGCAACCATTCGCTGTGTCATCTGTCCTGCAAAATACTTTGAGAAGGTCATCCGTCTTGCAATAAACAAGATGGGAACTACGAGGGGGCTCTTACGCGTGTTGTAACCACGCGTGCTGAGGTGGATCTGAAAGAGATAAAGGAGATTTACCAGCAGAGAAACAGCATTCCCTTGGAACGTGCCGTTGCTAAGGATACATCAGGAGATTACGAGGCAATGCTTCTTGCGCTTTTAGGGCACGCGGAAGCTTGACCAGTGAGTGCTAGCTTGGCAAATCCTTGTAATGGCCATGTCAAATGAGAGAATAAATATCCGGGACTGCTTGTTCGTGTCCCTGTGGAGTGAAATTAATCATGTTGCTGTTGTCTTGGGAGTTTATCTAGTGTGGTGAAGTGTCTAAACTGTATCTCTGCAGGCTGGATCAAAACTTATATGTGATTGTGGCATGTGCTTTTCTTCTGTGTCAATATACATGGGCTTTACCTACTAGTATGTATGACCTTATTTTGCTGTTGATTTACGCATGCCTTTTGTGAAGTTTTGATGTGTTTGTTGCACTTGCAAAGCACTTTTGAGCTCTGTTTGACAAGTTGAAGTAGTCATATTGAGTTTCATTTCGGAGAATTCATGCATTTGGCGTGTTGGGTTCATGCCTTAGGGGACTGAATACCAGATTATTTAGTACTGGGGATCTCAATAGGGAGATGATACTATAAAATTTTGAGGTTTCGGATTTTAAATTAATGCAATTTGTTTTGCAAGGAGACAAGGGTTCACAAAAGTTTATCCCTGAACCCTTGAATCCAATCCAATCCAATCCAATATTCTACAGCGAGAGGTCAGCATAGAAAAAAGAGATGTGAAATAACAGCATTGTAATTTGTTTGTTGGAATATTGGTAGTACAAAAAACTTAAATAAAAGGTTGGCTTATCTTTCTTGAGATCATTATTGTGAGTACATATAACTTGCAGGCTTATGGGATGTAATCACATATGATGACAGGGGATATATGGGATGTAATGAAATGCGATGTATATATGGGATGTATGGACATGGGATGTAATGGCGTATGATAACAAACTGTGTTACCGATGAGTATAAACTATATGTGTTACACCCCTTACAAGTACCCAGCATGTGCAGAGACTACAAATTGGATGAAGCACTTTAAACATGGACTCCATGTTAGAATTTATTTTGTTTACCAATTTTTATCATTTTAATCCACTAAACAACGACACTTGACTATATTAAATTGACGTTTGGAAATCTTTTAACCTTTTGATCTAGTAATCTCATGAGTTCTAATATTAAAAATAATTTAATTTTTGTATTCAATTGACATTTGGAGAAGTGTGGAATCATTCTTTTGAGCCAAAAGGTTGATGTAGAATCTAGAGATCACAATGAAGCATTCTAATCACAATTCAGATGCTAATCAGGAATTTCTACATATGTTTGTAAACTATTTAGTAGTTCTTCAATGTATTATAGCCTTACTATTATTGCTAGTACCATTGCCTCGCAGAATATTATACCACTGTATCGATGGGTTAGCCTGTTGGTAAGACTCTTCCTCTCAAGAGGAGGTTTTAAGTTAAATCCCCCAGTCCCAGTCAAATTGGGGATTAATTTGGATAATTAGTGATGGGGCGTGTGTATAGACTGGAGGGTGACCTTCATTCTATTTCTCGAAAAAGAAAAGAAAATAATATTATACCACCATGATAAAGAACCACTATTAATATTTCAATCAAGGTCATGTTTGTCAATAAGTAAATTACAATTATTAAGATTGAAAAAGTTTAAGAATTCCCAAAGGATAAGGAAAGAAAAATTTACAAAGAAACTTTAAACATGGATGGCAACGTGGCAACCTTTTATGTGGCAACATTTTAATAACAAATAATGGCCTATAATTGAAAATTTGTTTGCATTCTTATTTATTAAGTTGAATTTCAAGTAAGAAATATTTGCACTTCTGATCCAAATTTTGTGTCTAATCTTAAAGCCCCCTTCCAAAAAAAAAAATCTACCATGCATAGTGTTCGAATTGTGCTGAATGCTCTTACATATCCAATATATCTTCAGTAATATTAATGTAACGTTAATGTGATTTTCTCATTACACATGTATAATCAGATATGACATCAATTATATATATTATAATAATCTTTAACAAACTTAATTAGTAGATCACGCGCTTGATTAGCTCATATGTTGTTTTCTTGAGGGGTGTCATCAACAATTCGATAACTAGTGTGTGATCTTCCTTCTTGTTACATAAAAAAAAATTACAGAAAATATCGATATAAATCCACCTACCGAACTCACTTATCCAATAGTCTCAATCAAAAAAATCCTCTCATCCACCAATGAGAACTGGCTCAGATGATAATAGTGTGGATTTTAGATTGTGTGAAGTCTCATATTCAAGGTGTTCAGACTCTGGCCTTTCAGCAAATTAGGAGAAAAGAAAAGAAACGGTGCCATGAATAGTTCAAATAATTATTCACTAAGATGTCTCAAGTGGTGGACATGAGATAGGCTGCAAAGATCCCAGGTCTGAATGGTCATAGAATGAGCATGTTGAGTTACATGTCATGTGGAAATTGTGTTATGTGAATGGAAATTGCATGGGAAATAATTAGCATCAAATAAAATTGGCAAGTATTGGATCTTGCATTAATATAATTTGGTTCAAAAAAGACTTATTTTAGAAGGATTGTATCCTTGAACCCTTAAATCTACTTTGAATCATGCTATACTTAGAGGCTTTTGACTGGAATGCGAGGAAGGAATGAAGAGATGTGCTTCGATGATGTGTCAATGATAAATTTTTGTTTTCTGTTGGGATATTGGGGGAATACTAGAATTTAAAATTTTGAGTCATTTAAAAGTATAAATAAATTTCACACAGTTATGCATCTACTCTGAGATTTGTTGTTTGAGATTTGTTTTTATAAATAGGAAATTTAAAAAATTACAATATTGATTTTGTTTAGTTCCTAGAAAGTGTTAGGAAGCAAAATATTGAGGATTTGTTGTTTCTCAGAATGATTATTAATTAATTAAATTAAATGATTGGTTATTCTTTTATGACTATTAATTAAATTTATTGATTAATAAGTAGTATTTTGTCTTCTATTAGTCTTTTTTTTGCTTAATTTTTCTTCTTTCTTTTCTTAATTGGATTAATTATTGTCATAAGGAGAAAAAGGAATTTGAGAAGAGCTTAGAGTTTCTTTTAAGGAATTTGTGAAATTAATATTGTCATAAAGAGAAAAGGAATTTGGAAGGAGCTTGAGTTTCTTTTAAGGAATTTGTGAAGGAGCAGCTAACTTTAGTTGAGCGAGCTTTTATGATGTGAACATTTCAAAATGTTAACATTTTATTTTCATCTTTTTGTAAAATCTCGATTTGATTTGAAGTGATTGTAATAGAATTTTAACCCATCATATGAAAGTAAATGCAAATGGGTTATTATTAGACTAGGTGCTTAATACAAGTAAAACTTGAGCTTAAAATTAGTAAATTATTATGGGCCTAAACTTGACCTGAAACATAATGGTAAATGGTTAGACTATTTCATATATCAAAACCACACACACATTTTAGACTGTTAGACTACATCATATATAAGTAGCACAGTGTCATCTTCCAATCAACATGTATGTTGATTTAAATCAACATGTATATTGAAATCAACATGTATAAATATAAAGTAGATTGTCAATTACCTCTTTTTAGTCAAATTTATATAATATTCAATTATCATCCAGTTAAAAATATTCAATTTTACATCTTTAATATTTTTAGAAATAACATAACTTTTTAAAGCAATTTAGAAGTAAAGTATATTCTACTACCATAATTGAAAAAGGCGCATTTGCAAGATAGATTTGAAAATTTTCTACAATAAGTAATAAATAATTTTGATACAAATATAAGATACCTATCAAATTAGGATGCTAGTAAAACCTGTCAAATCAGAATATCTCAATGTAATTACAATTTCAATAGAATAAAACCCATCACATTAGAATCTCATAAACTTCCAGCAGAACTGTATATTTATTGGCACTGTTAAAATATAAAATATTACTCGAAACCCTCACAATAACTTTGGGGTTTTAATACAGTGGAGAAAACTTTAATTGTTATTGTAAATCATATAATCGAATCATCGGTGAATAAACCATCACAATTGCATCACAGCATTCAGAAGAAAAGAATGGAATGTTGTTACAACAAAAAGCATAACCTTGATAAAATCAACTTCCACCACTTACAGTAGCAGGAATCTAAGAGACCATATAGTACTGTTATTATACTGTACAATTGCACAAAAGCAACTGTTTCGGCATCAGGCAGAAACACAATAAGTTCTACCTAGAAAACAACATAGAAAATACATATACTGTGCATGATCTTCATCGAATCATGCACATAAACACATGAAATTAGCTGACAGCAAAATTTCTTATTTTGTACAACCCTACAACACCACAGCTGCGCGGAGACTGAAGCACGGACACGTACAACATGAGTCTGATTGCAAACGCTACATTTATAGGCTAAGACTAGTAAAACAGTTGGAGGACAACAACACAGGCTGCTTGTTTAACTTCCCCAGCCCCAGAATGTACACTCACTTCCTCAGCTGGGTGCGAGAGAAGATCCGCTTGCAGTACGGGCTGGTTCGAAGGCCTGAAGCATGAGGACGGATGGCATTCACCAAGGCAGTGTGAAGAGGACCCTGAAGAATGAAATAGAGAAAGAGCGAGGTCAGAAAATCTGTATTGCATCGGAATTTGAAACATGTATGTGATCCGAACACTGGAGATGGAGACCTTAGTATATGTCAAGGCAGATTGGATGACATAATTGGCGTAAGGGTCTTGCAGTAACATTTCAAATCTAGTAACTGAGAGGAGCTCAAACACAATCATTGCTTTGTCATGGTCAGAGAAAAATCTGAGACATTTCTCCACCACATTACTGCTGAATTTTTGGGTCGAGAGGTGCACATAGCTGCCTTCATACACAGATGCCAAATGCTCCGGCACTAATGGAATCCTTTGGTCAAGAAGAAATTGAACAACATAGTTTCTGAAACAAAACAAAAAAACAGTCTTGATGAGAATCCTGCTTCAAAAAATGGAATTCACAGAAGAATCTGGGAAACTAAAAGCATGCCACTGCCTTCAATTGTGAGATATTTTCACACAGGTCAAGTTTATTATATGCTTAGCAGTAGTAATTTAGTGAATTCAACAAAGTTAACAGCAACATACCCAATCAGTCTTGCTCCTGTGCTGATTTTTGTGGAATGATATTGTTGGAGAGATAGGGGCATCATGTTGACTAGTAGTTGTTTGATTATACCTTGTTAGTTGGATCCGAGAATATAATAATGCTATATTCCTCATTCTAATTTTATGAAATATGTCTGTAACCATGTTATAATTCTTTTCTTAATGCTAATTCCTTGAGAGAGTAATTAAGTCAATTGCGACCCACATCATCACTCGCTAATTCTTCATGAAATAACCTTCAAGTTACCTGGCAAAGGACAACCCACCCTCGAACACCTTTCTGCCTTTAGTGTCCCTAGGCTATCCTTCTCACGGTTGCAAGTGCCCTAATAGGCACAGTTGAAGGGGCAAGTAGGTTAGCATCTACATTCTCCATGGCAAGGCAAGATTTTATGTACAACAAGCAAAGGTTGAAGTTAACAATAGCAGCCAAGAACCCATCATGCTAAAAGTTTAGTGCTACCTTATTGGACAAATCCATTTCATCAAATGGTGCAGTAATGTAACACTAGTGTCACCAAATTATGGATGGATCTAACAAAAAAGGACAAGTCCTAGAGCTAAATTATAACCTATTAAGGACCATTTACATAAATCATTAATGAAACCAGTTCCAGTATAGCCTTAGAACATCACAAATAATATAAACAGTGGAGCAAGTGGAGGATTAGTAATGGTGGATGGACTACTACTAAAGCTCCAAAACAAAACAATGGGAGAAGTATTAATCTACTTTCAACATTTTGCACACAGTAATATACCCCTATATATTTAAGGATACGAGATAGCTGCCAATGTTGGAAATTTCCTATGCTGGTGGCTCAAAATCACATGGACAATCTTATGCATGACCAGCACCATTCATCATGATGACCATAGCTTAAATGTGGGTCAGTGAAAAATCACAATGACTGGAGGCCACTCGTTATGTGTTCGGTCTTCTAAATGATCAGGCTCAAAAGACAGGCGTTGAAATCATACTCTCCCACATATGTTTTAGTGCAGGCAGAACTTGATGAACGGTGTGAATCATCCATTGGGCTGGTGCACGTTTGCTTTTGAGCTCCCAATGCAGGTATCTCCTGCAGTTCATATCCCTTTTACACACACCAATAAAACACACTGTTTGCAAGGACACCCACAGCCAAACGACAACTTATATCCCTTGTACCCGCCATACAAGCAAACAATAAAAGTTTTTTTTTTTTTTTTTTTAGATATATACCCCTCAAATCTTTTGGTAGTAAGAGATTTATCCACAAACCATTGATGTTAGAAGTTTATCCTCCAAATCTTCTAGATCTTAACACCTTACCCCCCCCCCCCCCCCCCCCGTTAGAATAAAAAAGAAAATATTCTAATTTGATTCTAACAATTTGCCATTTTTTTAAAAATAACTAAAATTTTATTTTAAATGATAAATTTTATTTTAAATGATAAAATACTTTATCCCAACTTAAGCCTATAAAACTCATCTCATTTTCTATCTATTTCTCCTCCACTTTTTTCTCTCAAATCAAATATATTTCTATTTCATTCATTTATCATAAAAAATCTATATCAAATCATTTTCACATACCATAAGAAAATTGAGAAAAATTTCAAAAAAAATTAAAGTGAGATTTGAGAGAAAATTTGGAGGAATTTTAGATTTAAGGGGATTGAGAGAGAGAGAGAGGAGAGGAGGGGGGGGGGGGGGGGGGGGGG
>JAVJIF010006727.1:0-69625 GCA_038442645.1 Agave tequilana
CTACTCCCTCACTTACGGTTACTCACTGCGAGTCTCATTTCTCTTTAACTCTCAAATTGTGGTAATATAGATTCCACTCATTATTTGCTATTTGATGCACACTTCGTGAAGACGAGAGTCTGGACTTATTGAAAGCTAAACACGCTAACTTTGTAAAAATAATTAATCCCTACTTTTACAAAGTTAGTATGAAATAGCATGATAATTAATTATAAAAAGAAAGCTGAAACAAGGAGAGTTTCGCTCACACTTTACCAAAATGATAAAAGGAATAAAACATAGGGAGAAAAAAAATGTTATTACAACTAACAACTGTATAATAAGTGAGAGGTTCCAAAATTTATTAAAATAATTACTTCAGTTATTGGGATCAATACTAAGTAACAATAATTAAAATTTTACTGTTTTAATTATGATTCTTCATTAATAATTTATGATTCTTTTATCTCAGTTACGAAAAGCGAAAATTAAGACTTATAATAAAGCCTAATGTTGATGCAGACAACAAGGGGTAATTATTTATATTATTATAATCATTGACTCATGTTTTTTTTTTTTTCCTTTTTATGATTTTTGCCACGTATTTGTGCGGGTTACCCACTAGTTTTCATGCTAAGAAGTGCAAGTTGGTGCTGCTTGTCGGTGATATTGTAAACTAGAGACATTAAAGAAAAGTAGCAAGTATCACTTAGGATTTTTTCTTTAAACTAAGAATAATATATATTCACATGTTTATTGATGATAAAAATCTAAACCATAAGGCCCAAGTACAGAGAACCATCCCACATCCCCATTGAGATTCAACTCTTTACTGCGTCAGGAGCATATGGGGGTGGTTCTGATACCAATTGAAGGACTTGGGGCACCATCCCAAAAGACTAGCCTTCTAGGTGGAGTTACCCAAATCCTTATAAATCAAAACCATCTCCACGTCTAGCCGATGTGGGACTATTTATTCGACCAAAATCCCAACAAAAGTACTGGCTCTTTTCTTCTCTTTCTCCTTGATCTCAACGGGACAGAGTATTTACAATTTACAAAAGATGTCAAAGAGAACAGAGAGGGTCTCAATTTAAATATACAAGTAAAATGCTCAAAGAAGGCTGAAAGTAAGGAAAATACTGAAACCTGGGAAGAAAATGATTGTTTTTCGTGGGAAAGTATATGGCCCATAAAAGGGATTATACAAGGTATTTGGACATCAATTAAATAGGTATTATTCACTAATTTTTGTATATCATGCTTTCTTTCGTGTTAGGATTCCTAATCATATTAGAGATTCATTAATCATGATATAAGAGCGTTTATCAAATCCGACGGAGCAAAGCAGGAGAGATTTTCTCGCGACTCTCATATAAAATTTGTCCGTCCGACTGTCCCCTCATTTTCGTCCACCAGAGGAAGAAAGAGAGAGCTGCTCTTCTTCTCCATCGTTGCAGCCCTTTCTCTCTTCCCTCCCCTTCTTTTCTCATCTTCTCCTCCTCCTCCCCTCCCTCTCCGTCTCTCCCCTCCCCCTTTTTCTCTCTCCTCCTCCTCTTCTTTCCACCATTATTGTCTCCTTCTGTCCCCTCCCTCTCATTCTTTCTATTCTCTCCGCTATCTTCTTTGTCGCCGGCGTGGGACGTATTCTAGTTTATTTTAAGTGAGTGGGCCTGAATAAATTAGGAGGTTGTTTTGTGAATTTCGGCCCACATCAGACTCGACTGAAGTTCGGGCCCAAGTCCTTACTTGAAAATTGAAATATTTGACTGTCAAAAAGTTAAATAAAATTTACGGTAGCTTATTTGGGATTACCCCCCGCCCCACCAACAAAAAGGAGATAATTCTTATTTTTTAAACCCTAACCCCTAGCAAGCGAGCCATGGCGGAGCTCGATCGAGCGATCCATTGTCGTCTTCAACCTGGAGCTTACCTCGGCGAAATCTCGGCACTTTCTTTCCTCCCGCTTCCCTCTCGTCTCTCCTCACTGCCTCTTCTCCTCGCGGGTACTCTCTCTCGCCCCTCTCCTTCTCTCTCTTTACTCATTATCTTCTTTGCTCATTTTACCTCTCTCTATGGTCGCAGGAACTGGATCTGAGCTGCTAGTTTACGACGTCAAGTCCGGGACTCTTCTCAAATCCTTCCACGTTTTCCAAGGCATCAGAGTCCACGGGATCTCGCTCAGATCAGCTGTCCAAAAGGATGGGCAATCTTTCTTGTCGTCGACTGTGGATTTCTTGATTGTTTGTTCGGGGAGAGGAGATTGAAGCTCTTCGAACTGCGGTTCAATGGGGAGACGAGCGTTGAGTTGGAATTGGTTGGCCAGTTGCCAAGGTTCGATCACTGGGTTCTCGACGCTTGCTTCTTGAAGGTACTAGTTGTTTAAAAGTTTGAAATTTGGGATGAATTATAGCAGCGTAGAAAAAAACCGCCTGATAATTATTAGAAAAAACAAAATAAGTTCATAGCACAAATAAACCCACACATTTGTTTATCTTTGCTTAATCTTCTTCCTCAAAGTAATGCACAAACCAAGCATGAAGCATATCATTGGGGTAACCAGCAATCTTCAACTTATGCAATGAGTCCATGCAGACTTCAACCTTTCAGAAACAAGTGAGCTTGTAGATCACATAATAAACACTTCTGATCATTGATCAACGTACAGTCTATTCTTGCCAGTACATCTGTAGCATTTAGCTTTCCTTTATCAAATTTGAACATCAATAATATTCAGAATGCTGAAAATCTATCATTTGAAAACCATCTCTAGAGTCTTACATCATTCTCTTACTTGAGAATAACCCATGCTAGTGCACACGCTAGTGCACTAATAAAAACAAGAATAGGAACAATAATAAATGGATAATTGCAGCTTCAATAATGAATAGAATAATCAATTAATAATCTAAAATTCCACCACATAAGCTTGCTGGTAGTATCTTTACCATAAGAGGATTGCAAATTTGCAATGTCTATATCTTGAATAAGTATAAAGCATGTTATGAATAGTTCTTCAAATACTTGAATTTTTGATTTTTTGTGAAATGAATTGATAGTTGTTGAATGAGTTAGTTTTTTTTTGAAGGAAAATTTTGTTATCATGTGAGAATTTTACTACAAACGGAGAGTACTATGATTGTGCTACCATTACTGACTGGTGGTGGCTTGATTCCATTTTGGGTGACAGGACGATGATTATCTTGCAGTGGGGCTTAGTGACAACTCAGTTACTCTTTGGGATATGAATAATCTGAATACAGTTCTTCGTGTGAAATCTCCAGGTATGAGAATTTTCACAGTTCTCTCTTCTAATATTATTAAATAAGATAGCTTAATTTGGCCTTTTATTCTTACATCTTTAGGAAAGTAACATTGTACGTTTTCTGTTTTTATTGTTTTTGTTCATCTTAGACATAATTGAATTTCTATGTTGTTTGTAGAAAGGTGCCTTTTGTATTCTATGCGAATTTGGGGTGATAGCATAGAGGCTCTCCGTGTGGCGTCAGGTACCATCTATAATGAGGTGAGTACTAGTCCACCTATAATTAGATGTCTTGGGTTTGATGGGCTGACTGGTTTTAAAGTCTGTACCAGTAAGGATATATTGATATGTGAACTTAATCTTAACTGCAAAATGAAATTTTTTGACGCCCTGTGAAATCTTTGTAGATGAACGAGACTACATTAAAAATATTATCACTTTGAACTCAAGTCTTGCACAATGCACTCAATGGGACCAGAGAATGGGTGTGTGTGTTTTCTATGACTTAGAAAGGCATATCCTAGGATTTGGGGATATAAGAAATGAAATAGTTAAGAATTGGTTTATATATACACTCGAGAACGTGAAAAATGTATGGGAGTGTAATGCGAATTTAAGAATGTAGTGATGCCCTGTTTGTTGGTTGTGATTTGTAAATAGTATTGTGCCAAAGTCGCTTACTGTAAGTATTGTTTTTCTATACTTTTATCATTGGGTCTTCTTGCTCCAAATGATATTGTAGGTTGTATCCAAAAGTTACGAACTTGCGATTGATGCTACCACTGAATTGACTGCAACACCACTTGTCCTAGATTGTGCTACTTCTTGTAAGTGGGAGAGGGCTGCCACATCACTGATGTAGCCTCTTCACTTGAGACAATACCAGGAGTAACACTATCCACCCCACTTTCTGATAGTGAAATATTGTGGTCTTCACTTGTAGAAACATCTCTTACAACTAACCAGACAAGTGATTTGCAGCGTAATTGATCATGACAGGTGCATTCATACGTACAGCCAACCAAACTACTGAAAAATCCTTATGTATTATGAATGGGTTCCTCTGTTCTCCTTATCAAGCCACATTGACTGTATGCCCTTAGTACAAGGGAGGAAAAAGAATAATGTTGGTTCCATTAGTGTCTTCTTTTGTAAACCCACTGTTCACTATGCAACTCTTTTTAGTTGATGCTGGAACATGTTAGTATTTGTGTATTCAGATGTCTACACATCCATTATTTTTATGAAAGGCATGAAATGTTTGGTTTCTTATAAGTAATAATTGGTTTTTGTTTCTACAGATTATTGTTTGGAAGTTTAGTCCTCAATATCTGCTTCCGTCTTCTTCATATTTTAGCAACCCTACAAGTCAATGCACACCAGGCCATAATGAAATACAAATTCATGGTCAACAATATGTACCTGTTCATGTGAGCAGACTCACTGGACATGAAGGTTCTATATTTCGCATTGCTTGGTCCTCTGATGGGTTGAGGTTGATATCAGCTTCTGATGATCGCAGGTAAACTAGCTGCATAACTTCGTCTAACTGTCTTTAAGCATCAAACTTTTAGGAATCATTGCTAAATTCAGTTTTTTTTCTAATCTTATTTTATTGACTTGATAATACTTAGCCTATTTTATATGACTTTCATTGCTAGGACAGCGCTCGCATCTGGAGTATTAGTGGTCTCAGTCAAGATTGTGGTGATTTAGTGGAGAGTCATGGCTGTCATTCATCAGTTGATCTTGTGCTATTTGGCCATAATGCTCGAATTTGGGACTGTTATATCTCTGATTCTGTAAGAGTCTATTTTGAAATCTATTCTCATTGGTTGTTTGTTTTATCAACACTTTGTCATACACACTTACACATAACACATCAACTTTATGCTATCCATTGCCTGTCATGTCCTGTGCCGTACTAATCCGCTTTTTGAATTTGTCCCTTTTGTGTGAGGTGTACTTTATGTATTGTATATTTTAACTTATATTTCACTATGTTCTTTCAAATTAACAGAATCTTCTCAGTATTGATTCACCGGCCTTAGTATCTTACCCTTTATTTGTTTAGACCACACTTGTATAGTTTAATGGGTATAAAATACAAGTGCATGGTTTCATTAGGTAGAAATTGTTCGGTGAAGCTCAGAAGATATTTTTTAAAAATATATTTAAAATAATCTGATCGGTATTGTGGTGTCTTGGACAGGGTATCTAATCAAATACTGTGTTAAACAAGGTAGGGTCATCGGATGATTTTCCAATCAGAAATATCGACATGGTAATAAGAGGCAGCCTGATGGGCTTAATGTTGTAGGCATATAATTCTTATTTGGTTGAAAACTCACTGCCTTGCCTTTTTCAGTCAACTCCTTCAAAGTTCTGTTGTCTTTATGGGTACTGCTTTCTCATGCATGTCTTTTAAAATAGAAACACACTCTATGCATATTACTTGTCCATGATGCTATTTTTTTTTTAATACTTGTTGAAATTGCTGAACTTGATTAATGTGGTGTATATACATTTTTTGCTTTTCCTAAAACTTTCCATTAATTTCTCGACAAGGAAATTAGCTTCAACAGTTGATTTTTCGGCGCAAGTCCAGATAGGTCCTCTTATTTCAATGTTCATCTCTGCATTCCTGTATCATCATCTTTCCAGTAACTTCTTTCTCCTCCAGAATAGTTGGTGTATCATTGTACATCACCTTTATTTTTATGGGTAAAATGTGAGATTCTTCTCTAACAGTTTGACATTTTCCTAAGATGTCTTAAATTTGGTAGTTGATCACGATGATGCACATTATCCTTTGGTTTGAGCACTCGTTTTCATGGCTTTAGTCCCTACATGTGGGATACTTTTTTAAACTATCACAATTGCACCTTTTAGAACGGAACTGTTAAATACTTATCAATCAGCCTAGCTGTGGTTTTTCTGAACAATCCCTTCCATTCAACACATATTAGTGCATCCACATTTTGTCCTATAGTTTTTTCTATCTTCTCATAGGAAACCTATCATCCTCATTCTCAGTGCATCCAGTTTGATCAAGATTTCTTATTG
Organism: Agave tequilana; assembly: GCA_038442645.1. Taxonomy (NCBI): domain Eukaryota; kingdom Viridiplantae; phylum Streptophyta; class Magnoliopsida; order Asparagales; family Asparagaceae; genus Agave; species Agave tequilana. The sequence continues at coordinate 6,311 of JAVJIF010006727.1, forward strand.
TTCTCTTTTTTGTAGCCAAGCTGATTAGCAAGTTGCTTCTCATTTTCTTTCAAGATTTCTTATAACTTACATTAACATATATTGCAGTCTGCATATAGCCATGATCCTGGTCATCTTCTAGACCATTGTACATGTATCTTTTATGGTCATACCATTTATGTGTATTTTATTCCATGAATTGTTTTGTCTTAGCATATAAAATCTGGAAGATGATGTGAAATTCTCATTTTTCATTTTCTTTTTCCTGCTCTATCTGTCAGGCCATGAAATTGATCTTTGAGCTTCCAATAAAATCAAATTTAATAATAATCATTTTCTATTGTTTAAATGTGATCCTGCATTTTGCGAGAACATGTTTTCTTAACTCTAAAAGGTAAAGTTTGAAAAACTACTTGTAAGAACAGAACCATGGAGAGTAAATTCACCAACTTGGTCAAACATTGGTAGTGCATATACTCTAGTTTGCATGTCTTGGCCAGGCTTCACTCTACTTGACACATTGCAATGTCAACAACAACAAGGTCAACAAATCTTTTTTTCAATTATTTGGGGTTACTACATGGATACTTTTTTTTCTCTCTATTCAGCTCTTTTAAGGGCATTTCCTCTGCTAGGTTAACAAATAACCATTTTCTTTTTTGCTGCCTTAGTCCATGAAAATTAATAGCAACTCTATTGGCAAAACATTCTTTTAACATTTAAGGTTATTTAATAACCAGACTATTATAATTGCTTTTCATCTTCTATCAAGCATTTGCAATGGAGCAGTCAGGTGCTTCTGTTGAGACTGGCATGCATAGCCTCTGGACCTTTCTATTCTGTGAATCATGGGCATCTTATTGGTTTTAAACTAAAATTTTCAATTTAGATAGTTATTACGGCTGGTGAAGATTGCACTTGTCGTGTGTGGGGAGCGGATGGCAAGCAGCTTTCAACAATTAAAGAACACACGTAGGTCGATGGTATTATTTAAATTAAAATAGTTTAGCTCAGTTCTGTACAACTTTCATGCTAACTTATTGTTGCACATGTAACTGTGCAGTGGAAGAGGCATATGGCGATGCTTGTACGATCCCGCTTCATCTCTTCTCATAACTGCTGGATTTGATTCTGCAGTTAAAGTACATTTACTTTATTCTTCCTCCTCGAGAGAGCTATCGGTTCACAGTGGGGTATCAAATGAACTGCAGAACCGAACTGAGAGCTTCACTATTAGTGCTCCTAAAACATCAAACTTCATTGGTCTGATGGACAGGTATTTGTTTAACTTGCATTTATCTGTTCATTAGTTCTTGTTCCTTTATTTGTGTAGCTTCTTGATTATTTACTGAATGCAACATTTTTATATATGCTTAGTAGATTTTGGGCACATGCTATGCACGGGCAACAAAAATAGAATTGGTGTATAGTAAGATTTATTAAGAGTGCTTTTTTAACCTTTTTTAATAGTTTTTTTGCTATAATCTGGAAAATTTTAATCTTGAATGGAAAAGAAAGAAACCTTTCATCTTCTTTTTTGGGATAAGTACCATAGTTTTTCTCTCTAATAAATGTTGTTTATTTTTTATTTAAAAATTTCTTTTTGAAATAGAGATCACTAATGAATGTTGTTCTTTTTTAATTATTTCATTTTTTTTTTTGACATAGTGATGTAAATGTTATGGCTAGATTTTTGGGTATTGTAACATTTTTTTTAATTTCACTTTCTTTTAACATAGGGATGATGTATGTAATCATGAAGAGAGAGATAAGTATTTTGATTCTCTATTTAATAAATGCTATTTTTTTGAGATAAAGGATATAAATGTATGGTTAGATTAAAGATATGTTAAAAAATTATAAATGGATGATACATTTTGTTTGTGGTTATAATAATAATAGAGATGTATGAACAAAAATAACAAATAATGTAGTAGTAGTAGTAATAGTTGTAGACATATACTAATAATAATTACAGGCAATATTATAGTAAAAATAATAATAACAACAACAACGGCAGAAACAATTGTGATATCTGTTATTACTTCTAGTAATAGTAATAACAATCTGTTCTTGTTCTTTCTTTTAGCTTAGCTTCTTCATAGTTATACTTAAATATACCATCTACATTTGTTTGATGTATAGGGTAACTTGTAGAACCCCCCCCCCCCCCCCCCCCCCCCCCCGTATGATCACAGCTTTGCAGTAAAATCTGAACAAATTAGTAAGAAACCTCCTTTTACCTTTGCCCGATGTGAGTCCTGTTCCTTTGCTGTTAGTGGGAGCAAGTTACATGAGTTTTATGTGAGCTTACCTGCCCTAAATTGGCCACAATGACCTATAGTTAAACTGAGGTTTTTAGGATGTCTGGGATGAACCCATGCTGGAAATTGATCAGTTTAATGGGGTTTGGCCAATTTAGGTCAAGTAGGTCATGAAACCCACAGTGAACCACCCCACAAATGGCAAATGCATGGAAGTAGCTGAGATTTTCTGCTGATTTCCATAGTTCAGGAGGATTTACTGCTAGACAACAATTTCTATATGCACACACATCAATTCTCATAGTTCATATGGGCATTTTCTGCAAATTACTCTGATGGGGACATGGGTTCAGGACTTCGGAGCTACAGTGGGAGGCATCACCGCATCATTATGATTCGAGTAGGGCATGTGGACTCGAGTCAAACCAACCAGTTATCCCTGCTGCTTTCATTTGATTTTAGTTGTTTTTAGTTTTGGTTATTTTGTCCCATACTGGTTATAGTGGGATTTCTTCTTTTGATGTAGGCCTATTTAAGGCCAAGACTACTATTGTTTTTTTCAGTTTTGGATGAATTAAAAATTGTTTTTGATAAGCTTTGTAGCCCGTGTGATTTGAGTGAGAAACCCTAAGGAGAGAATCCCGTTGGTTCCCCATCATCTTAGTATCGGAGCTCAATTCCTGAATTCTTCCAAAAAAAAAAATCCACAATATTTCCTCTTCAAAGACAAATAAAAACCAAAACCCACTATTTTTTCCCTCTCTGATTCTCTCCCCCCTAGGCCCGTTGTTCCATTTTCTTCCCCTCCCCCCTCTCGATTATTTCTCTTCCCCCTCTCCTCAACGATAACATCACCATTCGCCCTGAAGTGAACGCCGTCCATTCACCTCGTCGCCGCCATCAGACCACCGCTACAGCTGCCAGCTCCTCGTCTTCGACATCGTCTGCCTCAATTTCTCCTCCACCGCCTCACCTTCCGCCTGCACGATGCAATCAGCGGACGGCACCCCGTCTTCACCAGCACGCCGCCGCCACTCGCCGCCTCATCCACCGCCTTCATCTTCTTCTTCTTCATCGTCTTTACCCGGTCATCATCGACCAGATCTGCTCCACCGAGATCGAGATCTGCTCCATCGAGCTCGACCGTGAGCCCCACTGGATCTGCTCCACCAAGACCGACGCCGAATCAGATCCTTCCCCACCGCCGTCCCTTCTTGGTATTTCTAGGTCCTGCCGCCAATCCTCTTCATCGCCGAATCAGCACCAGGTCTCTGCCCCTCTTCATCAACTTCACCATTTCGACCTCGAGCTTTTCCCCTCGCACCGACTAGGTCGCGCCATCGACATCCTCATCAAGTCGACTCCACCCGAAGTCTAGCACCACTGACTTCAAGCTCCAGACCACATCGATGTGCTACCTCGTCTTCCGATCACCGACGTCATCATCCACAACACCCCCCATTGAACGAGATCTCCTCCCCTGCCTTCAACGACACCATCATAATCCGCCGCCTGCTTTCGAGATCCGCCTGCCATAGGAGGTCTCCGCCTATGATCTTCTTCGACTTCTTCGGCCTCTGATCAACCGCAACAATAGAGTTCAAAATCAAACCATGTCGAAGACGAATCTGATTTGGGATTTTTATTTGGTAGTGGATCCAAAAGCACAGTGAAGATCCACAAGCATATCACTGTGTTTTCAGGTGACAACTTGGTGATTCGGAGTCCGATTGGGATGTTTTTCAAGCCATTGAGTTCGCGAGAGCCAGAACTTCGATCCAGGTAATCGGTGATCATGTATACTTTCCTTTGAACTGAATTTTTTAGTATCACTTTAATTCTGTCATTATAATTTCATTGATTAACTGTTGTCCACTATATTATGAGGGAGTGTATCTGCTTAACTTTTACTTGCATATCTCAGTATTAACTTATGGACTTGCTAAAATAAAACGAAGATCAAAGCAGTTGCGTAAAATTATTTTTTACATTATTTTGGAAACTCACTGCAATATAAATACATTCAGTCCCTATTTTAAACTTTGAAGCTCTCTGACAGATCAATTAGCTTTATGGTGTGCACTATTTGGCCGAATTGTTGTTGATTCTCTTCATCTCATGCATCATGCACATTGCATTAGAAGTCTGTTAGTTGCATATAGGAGATATTAGATTGTATTAATAAAATATAATAAAAACATAAAAAAGGTATAACCCAAGTATTTAGAGCATAGCAATAGTTTAGTTGTGCATGCCCACTCGTAATGACAAAGACTATCATTTTGGTGAAGCCAGTATTACTATGAGTTCCAATCTGAAAACATCTAGTACATTTATGAATCCCAACCTCCTCACCATTCTTGAAGACATTAAAGCCCAACTTAACAACTTAGGTCAAAGAATGAATATAATAGAAAATGATCATCGTGATGGAGATCGTCAACCAGCCCACGCCAGGAAGATAGAGTCCCTAGGAATCATGACCATCACGAGGATAATGATCGGTACCTAAAGAACATTAACGTGTCAAACTTCGACGGTCTTTGAACCCACAATATTACCTAGATTGGGTAATGAGTCTAGATAGATATTTCAAGTGGTATGAGATGTCCCAAGAGCAACGAATTCACTTTGCTGCCATGAAACTGGTTGGACAGGCTGGGTACTATCGGTCAATATCGAGAGGTTAATGACCATCAGGAGGTAAGAATCTGTTCGAACGTGAGAAGAAATGAGAGCTAAATTGAATCAAAAATACCTTCCAATCGCGTTCTAGGATCAACTCGACAAGTGGAATAAGCTTAACCAAGAGAATTGATCTGCTGCTGAGTATATTGAAACTTTTGATGAGTTCTTGACTCGATGCAGCAAATATGTTGACGAATCCCCAACAGTGACCTTCTCTAGGTTTAGGTCTGGCCTTCGTGAAAATCTCCGTAGGGAACTTTTTGTACGAGGTGTTTGTGACCTAAAGCTTGCGTATCAAATAGTTCGAGACTTAGATGTTTCTCGAGGATCCTACTTTTAGGAGAACTTGGACTATAAGAGCCAGTCCGCTAAGTTCAACCCAGAGCAATCACAGTACAAGAACAATCCTAGTTGTTCTATCCAAAAGGAAGATGACAAAGGAAAAAGACAACTTGAAAGTGTACTCTGGACCAACCCTCATACTCAATGTTATAAATGTCAGGGCTATTGTCATGTGGAGAAGGTTTGTCCCAATAAATCCAAAGCCTTCTATTTGGGTGAGCAAGAAGATCAGGAAAGAAAAGATACAAAGAAGGAAGTTGTGTACCTAGGCAACGAGGGGAGTGACTCTGATGGTGCCACGAAACAAGGGGAACATCTCATCTTTATTCAGCGTATTAATGTCGCTATGTGTACCCTAGCTCAACCTAACGAAACTGACGACTGGCGTAGGACCACAATTTTCCACACTTGGATGATAAAAACTGTAAAATCATTATTGATAGTGGGAGTTGCATTAATGTTGTCTTCCAAGCTAGTCTCTATGATAGGGTTAGAAGCAGTTCCCCACCCTTGTTCTTATAAAGTCTCTTGGGTTAACACAACGTCAATTAAAGTGAACGAGAGATGCCTTGTACTTGTGCAGTTTGCAACATTCAAGGATAAGATTTGGTATGACATGCTAGCCATGGGTACTATGGGTGATGTGATTCTTTGAAGACCTTGGTTGTTTGACTTGGATGTCACCTTGCGGGGAAAATCTAATACTTGTAATAGTTGTAACTTTACCCACGAGGGACAAAGGATTAAATTGATCCCAAGTCAACCAAAAATCGAGATAGCAAAGAAGAAACTTGTTGCACCACAAGGACAAAAAGGGCTCATCTTGATTAGCCCTAAGGAGCCCAAAGAGAGGTAGTGCATGTAATCGACCTAGGCATCTTATAAATTTGAGTCTTAAGACACAATAACATATTAGAGTGTTTGAGTCAGCTACACCATTTGCATACCACATTCATAAACTGCATAAAGAGATCAACACTCCAATTCAGAAGAGAAATGCAAACTATAAAGCTTATGCAGATTTGTTTAAAAGGTTTCAAGACTTTAACGTAGGGGACTATGTAATGGTTCGGATTCGTCCGAAACAGTATCCCTCTGGTACTGTGAAGAAATTGCATGGACCGTTCAAATTTTGAGAAGGATTAATTCTAATGCATATATAGTAGATCTTTCACCTGATTTTGGTATTAGTCCTTCTGTTAATATTGAAGATCTGGTTGCTTGTAAAGGTCCAATATTTTCTCTTGATAAACCTCTGTTGAATAAACCTTTCCTTGAGCCTACTTTTGAAGAGACCCTCCTTATCCCCACTTCCCCAAAGAAAACCCAACCACAGAGCAGAACGAATTAATGAAATTATTAATGATCAGATTGTCTCTACTAGAGATGGTGGGTACTAAAAGTTTTTAGTTCGTTGGAAAGGACTGCCTGATTCTGTGAATTCTTAGACTGATCGAGTAGAGCTCCAACGATTGGACCCAAATCGCCTAGAGCACTACGAGAACCGAAGAGGCCTACACTCGACAGGGTCAAGTTTTCTCAACCCCGGAAGAATGATGGGGACATGGGTTCAAAACTTCGAACGTACACTGGGAGGTGTCACCGCATTTCATTGTTATGGTTCTAGTAGGGCATGTGGACTTGAGTCAGACTGGCCAGTTATCCTTGCTGCTTTCATTTGTTTTTAGTTTTTAGTCTTGATTATTTAGTCCCATGTTGATTGTAGCGGGATTTTTTTTTTTGATGTAGGCCTATTTAAGGCCAAGACTACTATTGTTATTCTCAATTTTAGATGAACTAAAAATTGCTTTTGATAAGCTTTGTAGCTTGTGTTCTTTGGGTGAGAAACCCTAGGGAGCGAATCCCGTTGGTCCCCCTCATACTCTTATATATACATATCAATATCTATACTTAATGTCTGTTTGCCTGTGCAAACTGTATACTTCTATGCCCGCACGTGTAATTCTGTTAAGCTCTTATGTTTTCTTCCAAGGCTAGATGATTTCAAGCTAGGATCTTGGCTAGAATGCTAGATTGTTATTAATATTAAAGAGGAGAGTGTACTAACTGAAATTATTGACTTCTGAAGTATTTACGGAATACTAGACATATGCATATATAATTTGGCATTTAACTTTAATTGACAAATGGACTTTATGTTTATCTCATAAAAATGTCTTGGCAATTGGTTTTCTTAGTTTACACATCATATGTTTTATTCCTTCTTAACTTTTTTCTATACAATATGGGTTCATATGCTCCTTGGGGCGCCAAGTTTCCTTTACCATATGCCAGCAAGTAATACATGAACCCCCTTACACCCCCCCCCCCCCCCCAAACAACACGAGAGAGAGAGAGAGAGAGAGAGAGAGAGAGAGAGAGAGAGAGAGACTCGACCCAAAAAAAAAAAAGAATGATGTTGAACTGACAGTGCATCCTCAGTTTCAAGTAAAAAAATCATTTGTCCTTTTTTGAACCTTTGGTTAAAGTTATGCTAGTTTTGAGTTTATTTGATCTTTATTAGGATTTGCGAAAAGAAAAAGGATCTCTACAAATCCAGGAGCCTGTTCAGCTAGGTTTTCGTCTGAATGTTTGTTCTTTTGGGTGTCCGTAAAATCTTCTGAACATCAATCTAAGAAGTACTCACAGAATAAATTCTAAATGTTTCAAAATTCATCATGTGAAATGTAACACTTTCTCTCTCTTTGATGCATTAACCTCTTTCTCATGTTCTTTCGATTTGATTATTTTCTGGAGTCCCATAATATTTGTTCTTTTAAACTTGTCTTTGTAACAGCAAAAGTGAGTACGTTCGCTGTTTGCGCTTTACGCGAGAAAATATTCTGTATGTGGCGACTAACAATGGCTATTTATATCACGTTGAATTGCATCAAACTGGGGATGCAATATGGACTGAAGTTGCCCAAATCAATAAAGAAGCACCTATTATTTGTATGGATTTGATTTCAATAGAATCTTCTGTTGCTGCTGAAGATACTGTTGCTGTTGGGGATGGTAAAGGGAATGTAACAGTTATTAGAGTTGTCAATGGTGATCCTATACCTAATCCGGCAGCCACTTGTACATGGTCAGCAGAAAAAGAGAGACAACTGTTAGGAGTTTATTGGTGCAAATCACTTGGATGCAGGCAAGTGTCTTTCAGGTTTTCAACACACTTCATCCATGAAAAATATTGAGTGATATTTATATTTTTCTTTGTTTTTTCGTCATGCAGCCATCTTTTTACAGCTGATCCCAGAGGAGTATTAAATTGTGGAATGTTGATACCACTTTTCAATCCAATGCTGACAATTCTAATATGGATCATGTCTTTCTAGTTGCCGTATTTACATCATCTTTTGGAGCAAGAATCATGTGTTTAGATGCGTCACTTGAAGATGAGGTAATTGGTTAGAATTGTATTCTTGTGACTAAGGAAATACGCGTCCACACAACTATGGGGATAGTATAGCCTGCATGAGCTCCAAGCTAGATCCATGTGTACATTGCAATGTCTATTGTACAATGTTAAGGAGCACGTATCATGCCATATATTTTTTGGTTTTACATTTTTCTTTTGTTCTGTGTCCGAGTATTTCAACTGTTTTTACTTTGTCTTATCTCTTAGGACCTTGCAAACAATTGGAGTTGTCATTTCATTGCATTAGCTTAGATTTTCTGTAGGACGTGTGGCTAATGCAATATTTTATTACTCAAAATTATGAATATTATGTTTATTATATGGGCTGCCGTAGCTGGTACAAAGCAGATTTCTAGTGTGTTGCATCTCACTGCAAATGTTTGACAACTAATCTGTAAGCTGAAGGCTAAATGTAACATGTTTCACTTGTTCGTTGATAGAGAGTTTTCTATATACTACAAGTAACAGCCATTGTCATAAACTGTCTTTATATAATCTCTGGTATTGCTCACTTAGAGATGTGACTGTTTTCTTGCAGGTTCTGATATGTGGTGATCAGCGGGGTAATCTTACTGTGTATCCCTTATCAAAGGGTCTTATAGTTGATAACTCAGATAAGATAGTGGAGGAGGTTTCTTTACTCCGTCAATTTAAAGGGGCCCATGGGATTTCTACCGTCACCAGTATTTTACTTTCTAAATTGAATCCATATCAAACTGAAGTGCACACAGTAATGACTGTATAAAGACTCAGAAAACCTTGATTTAACATTGTAGATGAGGTCTGCAACACTAAACTTCTTTTTTCCCTTTATGTTTCTAGACTGGGGGCGATGGATGCATTTGCTATTTCAAGTACAGCAAACATATGCAGAATTTGGAATTTTTTGGGATGAAACAAGTGAAAGAGTTGAGCACAGTTCAATCTGTTCCCACCAAGTCGATATCTGAGGAAAAGTTGGCCCATGGAAACTATGCAGTAGGCTTCATGTCTGCAGATTTTATCATATGGAACCTAACCAATGAGTCAAAGGTTGTTTTTCTGCCTCTTTGTTCAAATCTTTAATATTAGGACATTGTTTCATCTTGCTTATGCAACTGAACCATCTTATGTGCACTTGGGCAGACTATACAAGTTCCTTGTGGGGGATGGCGGCGTCCGCACTCTTATTATCTTGGAAACGTTCCTGAGTATCAGAACTGCTTTGCATACCTGAAGGTATTTAGCTGTTGTTTCACCCTCATGTCTCCTTAAGAAAGCTGCATCACATATATAAGTTGTTGGGGAGGCTGTACAAAAGGGAAACTGCTACTTTATATAAAATGCATCATCAATTCTTGAAGAGGATGGTTTTAAAGTGTTTGATTCATTTACATTTGTGCAAACTTTGTCATTCCCTTTTTCTATCCTTTAACACAATGTAATTATAATTGTGTCTCCACAATCTTCTCTCCTTTTTCTTCTTCCTTTTTGGCACGCGTGCGTTGGGTTTTTTTTTTTTTTCCCGCTGGAGGTTTTGGGGGGGGGGGGGGGGTATGTATCATTCTTTCTGAATAAGAGTTGTCACCCGGTGGAAACCCCACACACAGAACAACAACATAAACACACCCCTCTCTACTTCAAAATTTCTTTATGGCATGCATTTTGTTTTGTTGAATTCTCTTGTATTTATTCTCCCCTTTTGCATTTTCCGAGTTTTTTTTTTATATGGATTGATAGAAAATCTTGATGGGAACAATCCAATAGTATATTTGTGACCCTGCATAGTTACAGATAGATTGTATACGAATATTGGTAACTTTGGGGATTCAGTTCTTGAGCTTGTGGTGACATTGTCCAGCAGTAGTAACTACAAAGGTTAGCCCCTTATGAATTACCATTACTCAAATTTATTATGTAGTTAGGTAAACACTTGTCTTTTTATTTTCTAGATATAGTTTCATGTCCTGGGTAAAGACACTATACATTTACTTTTTATTTATCTTGATATCCTTAACAGAGTTAGTGCTAAACAATCACCTTATATACTGCAGAGAAGAAATTTTGAAAAGTAGGGCTATTGTTTCCTAAAGAAAAAAGAAAGAAAGAAAAGTTTCTGGGCTACTGACGGGTCCGGATGATGGTCACATAATTGGTATATGGGGAAAAAAGCTTATTACTTATAGCCCTAGGGAGGCATCCCCTGTGCAGCATATGATAAATTGCTATACTTTTAACATACCTAAGGATTTAGGACATCTATCACACTGACTGTAGTGTTTCTTTTCCAGGATAACGACATTCATATCCATAGACTGTGGGTACAGGTGCAGAAAAGACAGCTAATTCCTAAAATTTTGCACATACAGTATCATGGAAGAGAGACACATTCACTATGTTTCATATCATTTGGGGTGCAATCTAATCACTCATGGCTTGCAACCGGGTGTGAAGATGGAACTGTGCGATTAACAAGGTCTGTTGTTTATATCATTTTCTGGGGAAAAAAAACTCTACTATTCAACACTGCCAACAACAATTGAATATTAATAAATTTTGATGCTTATCTCATCTAATGTAATAGTTTGATCCTTCTTACAAAACTAAAAGCAATATCATGGACACCTTTTGGGTGGTATATGTTTTCATCTCTGCCACCTGTTGTGCTGATTATATATTTGCAAAGCCTGAACTGAGTCTTGACTCTTCCCACAATACTTCACTAAAAATGCTAGCTATGGTTAATTTGAGTTCATGGAAATTATTATATGCCGGAGACTTTCCTAGTTCATATCTTATGTGAGACTATTCATTTGAGGTGTGAGATCTTGTATCAGTGTATGCTCTGATATATGAATTTTTTGTGGCATGTATAGAATATATAATGGCGGAGGGCTATATACCAGCAGAGGCCCACTGGTCTTGAAAACTGAGTTTGGTTGCAGGTTTGGATATCAAAACTGGAATGACAGTCAGTTTACTTTGTAAAGAAGATATTGATGAACTTCTTCAAAATGCTTGAAATTCTGTACTTAAAACATAATCAAGACTTAGAAATCCTAAATGACTAAATGGTCCCAGTTTTTCTCAGTCTTCTGTCTGTTTAACACAAGCTTTTTTATTGAGGCCCTTCATGAGATTCTTCTTCTCCGGCACAACATTATAGTAGTTTCCCCCTTTTGTGTCACTCCGTGTATCACATTTGGATCATGTTCTTCATCTCTGAACCATGAATTGTCATGCTTCTATCAGGGCATCACACAATTTGGTCCACGTGGAATAAAAGCACATTCACACTATATGTTCTTGCAAGGAACTCCACCAAGAATATTCAATTTGGGGTATCAAACATAATAGTCAAGTACATCCATGCTGTCAAGTTGCTTAGAACCCACGTAAACAGAATTTAGAACTTCCTAGATTGTTTGATATTAGTCAATGACCTTTGCATACTCACAGACCAAAAGGGCAGAAATCAAAATAATTATCAAATTTGTTATCTATTACCTGTAATCATTACTCCAACAGATTAAATCACCATGGCAACTTGCCACATGATCATAGTCTAAATATAAAACTAAAATGTCATAATTAAAATCCTGGTTGATATAGAATTTCAGTAGTTGCGACTGGTTATGTTTTCTTTCAGATGATCTTTTTTCATTCAGTACCTTGTTGCCATGTAAGAAACTGTTCCGTGATATTTCTGTCATTATGGTGCTGAAGACTTGTTAGTTGGACCATAAACAACTAGTATAACCTAGGAATAGAAGGATCTCCAGAAATTAATGACGTGGAAACTACACACAGGATACTTGAACAACACTCTATTAGCTTTCTTGATTCAAAGTGAGATGTCGTTCTTCCAACCTCGATCTAAATGGATGGAGAGATGGGCGTTGGCATGTCAAATAGGACAAAACCATGGTGAGTGACTCAGAGACTTGTCTGTGAAGTATCATCAGACATTTGTCTTCTTGTAAGTATTGAGCTTAAAGAATGGTTGTTTTATGGAATTTTAGAATTCATAATATTTTGTAAGAATAGACTTTCTAACGCTTGTATTTTGAGGATAATAGAAGGGCAAATAGCCAAAAACAGTCAACTGATAGGACACTGCTGGTTGGGTAGTTTGTGCCACATATACAGTGTGTTTGCTGATTAAGCATTAGTTTCATCTTCATAGCCATTTACTTACATTTTTCTGGGTCTCCATGTGCATGTTGATGCTGGGAGATTACATATTACTCTTTCTACTTTTCTTTTCGTAAGATTATGCTCTTCAAATCTGTGAATGCTATGACTAGGGGTGTAAACAGACCGAATTGAGCTCATTGGTTCATTTTATGTTTTGGACGGCTTTAGTTTGGCTTGAGCTTGATTAGAGCTTATCAATGCATGTTTTTTCTGAGCTTGAGTAGGCTTATTTATACGCAAGAAGCTAAACTCAACTCTAAGGAAATGATCAAACATTGCTTTTAAGTTTCATCCTAGGAAATTATACCAATTATTTGATTTCTTAAGTTGTCTCCGTGGCATAATGATTACCAATAACTTATCGAGTTCTAGGCTAACATCTCTGTCAAGTTGCAATTGGTAGAGAAAAAGTTTGACACCCCAACAACTAAGAAATAACTGATATACGTCGTGAAACGAAAGATGAGATTTGAATTTAAGAGTATAGGAGAGCAATTAAGGAAACTAATAAATTCACTGATGTTATTTTATATATAATTAAGTTCAGGCTGTGGTATAATTTCACTTCTCCCACAGGAGCAACACAATATACATGTATAAAACCTTAATTGAATGTATAAGCTTACAAGTAGAGCTAGATATAGCTTGAGTGAAGGTTGTTCAATGATTGAGATTAATATCAAGCTTGAGCTTGACTTGGTAGCTTGATAATCAGGCATGAAAGAGCTTGTAGCATACAGTGCCGAGCTGTTTCCAAACGGCTCAATTAGGTTACCTTGCTTATAGCCTGTATTTCCTCTCTCATCCCGCTAATAACTTAATTTTCTTATTCCGAAAGATGACTGATATTCGTAATACATTGTTGTTCAAATGAAGAAACCTGGATTCCTGATGCAGGTACACATACTTTGACACAGGAAGTTGGTGCAAGTCCAAATTACTTGGGGAGCATGTGGGTGGATCTGCTGTGAGGTCTATATACTTTGTATCAAAGATACACACAGTTTCGTCTAGTGAAACTTGCGATTCTAACCATTCTTTAGCTGAGAGAAACAATGACCAGTTATTACTTATTTCTGTTGGGGCCAAGCAAGTTTTGACATCTTGGCTGTTACAACATAGTACAGATGCTGAAAATCTGCAACTTAATAGTTCAAATACAGATTCAAGATGCATGGCTAATCCTCCTACTGGGTTGTCGTCAATATCTTTTCAGTGGCTAGCAACTCATATGCCACCCAAACTTGCTAGTGCTCACCGAAAAGTGAAGAGCAAACTGAAAACTACTGTGAAAGAAAATAGTTCAACCATCAAATCTGCCCTGTCTGGATCAGAGTTAGCTGAATGCAAGAAACAAAAGCCCAAACCTGATATAGTTGATCAACTTGAGAATGACTGGAGATACATGGCAGTCACTGCATTTCTTGTGAAATATGCTGATAGCAGGTGAGACAATACCTAGTTCTTATTTAGATGCACTTGTGCCAACTATGGCTAATTTGTTGAGTAATTTTTGTTATTTTTTTAATGCTTTTATATGAAAAAGGTAATTTGTCACCTTTCCTTGAATATCAGGTTAACAGTATGTTTTGTTGTGGTTGCTTGTTCGGATGCTACATTGATGCTGCGGGCACTTGTGTTGCCTCACCGTCTGTGGTATGTAATATGCACTAAGGTGCAGTCTGTTCCCATTGTGGGATGCTCACTTTATCCAGCATTTATATAGTTATCTTTTCTGTGTGGCATGTTTTTTACAGGTTTAATGTTGCTGCATTGGTTTCTCAATCATCTCCAATTCTCGCATTGCAACACTTGGTTATTCCTAGCTTTGGTGAGTCTAAAGGTAAGCTCTTCATCATGTAGAAGGTTTTCTGATATAGTTTGCAGGTCTTAGAACAAAGTTACAGGATTTGTGCACATGGGATAATTGTTTAAATATTTCTGTTTTGGTTCAACATACACCTTTGTTTAATCATGAGCTATTCATTTATGATCCCGGAATGACAAGCAGAAAGATTGAAAATTGCTTTATAGTCTGAGAATTTTATGAACATCAGGGAGATGTTATTGCTCTTTGGTTTTCCTACTTTTCTTTTCCTTTGGGGGAATAAATTTGACTTTATTTGTATCTCATTTTATTTTTAGATTGGTTTCAATAATACCCCTTTGTGTGCGTGTGTTGGTTTTCCCCCCCTTTCCTTCTCCTTTCTTCTTTTGTTTCCATTGTGTGTGTGCATGCGCTCACGCTTTCGTGTGTGTTTTGGGGTGGGGGCGGGGGCTTAAACAGTTATTCAAGCATGTTTGTCTAGGCTATGCATGTAGACTTGAGAAATATGTGAGTTAATAACTGGGTTATTAATCATTTATAAGATTTGCCTGTTGCGAAGACATAAACACGCATATGTGAACTTCACAATAAACATGACCTTGTATTCTAGACATGTCAGCAGTGGCAATCAACTTCACTGTAGTAATCCTGTGTGTTTATCCTATTTGCAGATAACGTTAGAACTGGAAATGCATATATTATTATTGGCGGTTCTACAGATGGAAGCATTACTTTCTGGGATCTTACTGAAACCGTTGAAGATTTTATGCAAAGAACTTTGGAGCTCAGAACTGAAATACTTATTGATTATCAAAGACGACCGCAAACAGGAAGAGGAAGCCAGGGGGTCGATGGTGGAGATCCATGATGAATCAATCACCCCAAAAGAATGTCAGTGTTTCCTTAATGAGGAGTGAAGCTGGCAACAATGGTGATGGTCAGTGTACTGAAGAAGTTTCAGTTGATGCCCCATCTTCAAGGGGGAGTGACTCTGATAACTGTCAAACCAACTGTTCTCAGACAAGTTCGAAACTGTCATCACCTGAAATTTGTGAAATGTGGCCCTTGCATGTACTCAACTCTGTTCACCACTCTGGTGTCAACTGCCTTCATGTTTCGGAGAGGAAGGATTGCTTGCAGTCGAAATCTGAAATGTCTTATTGTATTCTAAGTGGTGGGGATGATCAGGCAGTGCATTACATTGCCTTCGATTTGACACGGAAAATAATGCACCCTGATTCCTGTAATAGCAAGCACACTGGTATTACAAGTGACTTGCCAGATTGGGCACTTGGTGGGGAATCAGGTTTCATATTGATGTTTGTTTTGTTCTGGTATCATATTGATGTTTGTTTTGTAGTTAACTGAAGGGAAATACATTTCTCACAGGATCAGTCTTCACTGAGAAGTGTTCTAGTCAGAGTTTGCAGAGTAAGTATCAGCTTAGAGTACTTTATCGAGACAGAGTTGACTCGGCCCACAGTTCAGCAGTTAAAGGTATTTCTTAATTGATCTCATATTCTGTTGTTTCATAGTAGCACATGGATGAACCCGGAATATTAGATGTTTATAATTATAAGAAAATATCTTTTATGGTTATTTTGGTATTCATTATACAAGTCTTTGATCTGACATGACGAACATTTTCAAGTAGACTGTTCTGCTTTTAGTTTAAGGAAAGCAGTAATAACATCCCACACACCCACACCCCCATCACCATCACCATCCTTCACCATCACGTTATCAGAGCCTGTTCTTACAATGTCACTGTTTTCAGGCATATGGACAGATGATATTTGGGCCTTTTCCACTGGCTTAGATCAAAGAATAAGGTGTTGGAACATTGGCCCCCGTGGAAAACTGGCCGAGTGTGCTCATTTGGTAGTTAGTGTCCCAGAGCCAGAAGCATTGGATGCGATAAGCTGTGGCAGGTGAGACTTTCTTTGGTAATCTTTAGCATCTCTTTTCTTTTCTTCAGTTAATTGATTTACCTTTAGATGCTAACAGTTGCTGTTATTTATTGTATCTGTATACCAGAGAAAGATATCAAATCGCTGTATCTGGAAGGGGCATGCAGATGGCTGAGTTCCATGCATCCGTGGACGAGGACTAAAGCTTGAGGTTGGAATCTTCATGCTATACAGGTGCTATTTACTAGGTTCCACTTAACTGACATCTTGAGAAATATGAGATGTTAGTGGTTTTGGTTGTGGAATCAGTGAACAAAATTTTAGTGCTTCAGTTCCTTCTGGTGCTTGAGAAGGTGGTGGAAATGGCAGATGACTTCCAATGTAGTATCGTGTTGAAGTTACATAGGGGGTTATGTCGTGGGAGCTAACTTTGATTGTCATTTAAATTCCCTTTTTATTTTGTGAAATATAATGTAGGATTGTGGTGTTTGTATCCATATGTTGCCCAACATGACAACTTTTTATCATTAGTTTTTTTTATGAACTGGGCTCATAATATCATCCACACGAATATTTATGTAATTAAGGATGGCCATTAAATTTCTCATGAAGGGTTATTTATGAAAGGTTTTGGTTTGTTGAATAATTGGGTTGTATGTATCTGTGTGTGTGTATGATTTTTGTGTTCCAATTTGAATTATAGAGGTTTATGTGCTTCTAGCTAACCTCTATAGCTTGTCACACATATGGGTCCAATGTTTTATGTATTGCGCGCTAAATGAAATGTTTTGAATTCCATTATCATTACATCCAAAGATTATGAATGTCATTTGTTGGGGTGAAAAAGATGAAGTGAAGATCCTATATACCTTCAATTAGGGTGTGCTTGTTTATTTATAGAGAAAAGAAATCCTTGTCCTATTAGGATTATGAGAATACACAATGTCTTATCAAAATTTAAAAAAGAAAAATTCTAGTTCTACTCTAATACTCGCTTTTAAGCTGAAATATGATGTCAGTTATGTTCAGCTTGCCACTGATAAACTTTTTTAGATAAGGTTTTAGTAAAGATATTTTTAAGTTGACAACTTAATGTGACGAATAAAGTGATTATCCGATATTTCATCACTATGTCTCTGATAAAGTGACAGACAGTCGACTTCAACATCCTTTATTTGCTCATGAAAAACAAGATTATTTATAATATGCATAGTCACTTGATTGTCACAATATATCAATATTAGTTTGTTGTGGATGAGCTTATTTTAGAAAATAGAGATTGAATCTACATCAAGTCACAAGTTGTACTATACTCAGTCTCAGGATTGAATCGAGCAGCAACATTTTATTTTTTTACATCGCCATGTCATCAAATTATCTACAACAAAAATGCAATAACTAATAGTTGAACGGTGATCAATAAGATCATCAGGCTCAATCAACATCAGAACATCCCACAATATCCAAATGAGAGGCAACTTTTTACCTGGAGCCTCTTAAAGATATCGCAAGATATGATAATCAACAGTCTAATGAAGCTGATATGAACTCTGCATTTATCGACTTTAACATATCATAACAAATGTAATATCATATCGAGTGACAGTTAAGTAAATTAGTTTACCAATCAACTTTCTATACTTTTCAAGATCATAAGTGGCTCTCTTGGGTTTTGATCAATCGAATATTAAGATCTATAAGAGTCTCAATATGTTTAGATCCTAGTGTACCAGTTTTTTTAATAAATCAGTAAAGTATTTTCTTTGAGAAAGAGAAAGACCTTTCGGAGAGCAAGCAATCTCGATCCCTAGAAAATACTTTGAGAGACCAAGGTGTTTCATGTGAAAATGAGAACTCAAATGAACTTTCAACTGAATAATACTTGATGATCATCTCTAGTGACAACAATATCAGCATAAACTGTAAGAATAATAGCGCTAGCAGAATAATGTCTTAGAAATATAAAGTGATCAGTGGAGCTCCGTCTCAATTCGTAATGTGTGTCAAAAGTATTAAATTTGTTAAACTATACTCGTGGAGATTGCTTAAGATCCTAGATTGCTTTTTTGAGTTTGCAGACCTTGTCCGTCTCCCACTGAATCTCATAACCGCAGACTGGAATATATACACCTCCTCTTGAAGATTTCAATGTAAGAATGTATTTTTAATATCTAACTGATATAAAGGTCATTACTTCACCAGCGCAACTGATAAAAGAAAGCGAACAAAATGCAAGCGAGCTAACAGAGAGAGAGTTTAAAAAATAATTAACAACATAAGTCTGTGTGTAATTGTAACCTCATATACTTTCTAATCCTAATTAATGTGTTATATTATTATATTAAATATTTTTCTAACTTTCAAAACTATTTTTAATAACTATTTAATTTTCTAATTTTTCGGGTTGATTTAGGACAGATATGGACCGACACGCCCATTTTCGTTTTGAATTAGCTTTCAGTGTAGTTAAACTTTTTGATCCTTTTAATTTTCCAGATTTGCTGAAATTATTTCAGATTTTTCTGAGAATATTTTATGACGAAGGGTATTTTAATCGTTTAGGCTTTAATACAAGATTAATAATTCCTCGTTTTCCTTCACCCATTAAGTAATCCAACCATCATTTACTATTAGCAACACTTGGAAGATTAGGATTTAAAGAGGAGAGACTTGCTAGCTGCCGGAGGCATTTTTTCGTCAGATTTCAACACTTTTTTTGGTCTTGTCTTCTTCTTTTCCTCGGAAACCTCGCAAGGCAAGTATATTTTTTTCGTATCTTTTCTTAATTTGAAATTTCAGTCAGATATGAGAGGATTCGATGCAATTTCTCTTAGTTCTTCGTTAAGAAGTTATCAAAGAACAGACTCCTTTTCTTGCACCCTTTTTATTGAATATTTTATGTTTCACTAGACCACCAATATATATTGTTCAGATTTATAATCACATCATTTAGCTCATCTGATCAAAGCATAGTTAAACGTTTACAAACTTCTCTCATTTTAGGCCTGCTGACCCCTCTCTGTATCCTCAAGACCAATAATATAATGCTTAAATTCAATATTTAATTCTCTCCACAAGGCAATGTTTTTTTTTTAATTTTTTAAATTATAATATGTAAACTGTAATATATCTTTCCAGTACGTTTTTTAGCAGTTTTTGTGACATCCTCTTTTTCCCCTCATGATGACTATTGAAATGAATTAATGAGCTAATCAAACTGAATACGATAATGATGCCACATTTTGCTTTGGCTGCTCATGACATGGTGAAATGACTTGTCAGCTTCATTTGCTGTCTGTTTTGCTCTTTTTATTTTTATTGGCGTCTTACTGTTAGAGATATATTGAGCTTAAAGTTTTCACTAAAATATTTAGTGCTGCCAACTTTGTGTGAGCATTCTTTAGCATCACATTTAGTTGAGATAAAATATGCACTGTTGACAGATTTTGGCATGAGGAATTTACCTCTGCCCGCCACAGAGTAACGCGAATCGCCGCAACGAAAAAGTCAAAACTGAATTTATCAAAACTGGTCAAGGGAGACTTTTGAGTTATAAAAATTTTGCCCACCTTTCTCTCTTCTCTTTCTTTATCTATCAATTCCGTCACTATTTTTTTTTTCTCCTCCTTCGTTTTCTCTCTCTTTTTTTTCAGTAGATTTTTCATTAATATGAGCGGTGTTTTAAGTCAAAATTAATCGAAAAGAAGTGTTAATCCTTCCTCTTTCATCGTGACGGTAAACTAGTTGTTATTATTATTATTATTTCATTATCATTATTATCATTGTTTCTACGAGTACGATTCAAGTACTTTTCACATCCGTCGGTGACACGAACCGCAAAGAAAAAAAAGAAGAAGAAAAGGGCTAAATTTTCTTATCAAGAAACTTGGAGACCCCCCTCTCCCCCCCTTTTCTGCTCTCGATTTCGGATCCAAAGCAGAAGAAGATGATGCGATCGTTCAAAGATGAATTCACCTTCGGTTTGCCCCTTTCTCGATCATTTGTGTTTTTTTTATTCCTGATTTCATTTTGTAGTTTTTTAGGGTTTGTTATTGGATTTTAATCTGTTTGCAGAGGAGAGGTTTGAGGAGTCTCGAGATATCCTGGCGAAATATCCCGATCGAGTGCCTGTGAGTCACTGATTCCCTTCAATTTTCTGTACTTGATTTTTTTTTAGTGAATTATTCAGCTTTGTGGAATCAAGTCATTTTTTTTGGCATTCTTTTTATCTGAAAAATTGTTTTCTTTCCTAATATGAAATGCTGGAATTAATTCTTTCTTTGTGTCTTTCTACAGGTTATTGCGGAAAGGTTTTCAAGCAGTGATCTTCCTGAGATGGAGAAGAAAAAGTGAGTCACATTTTTGCAATCAACTAAGACTATCTTTCTTCTAATGAATTTTCCTTAAATTTAATGCTCTTTTAAATTTGCGGATTGGAAGAAATAATCGTCTTTTAATTTTTTTTTTTTTTTATTATAACGGTGAATTGTTAGGTGACTTCTACTATATTCATTCTAGAAACTGATATGATTATTTCTAGCTTGTATCTTATTTTGGATAATCTTTAAATTAGCATATTGCTTCTATATGGATTTGGAAGACAATAAAGTCCATTTCAATATATTTACTTTTTATTCAGACTAAGAAATGGGAGAAATAATGGTTTAAAACCATAATGCCTGAAGTATTTAACTTGTACCTATTAATTCCCATTTTGCCTGTTTGGAAGACCATTGATGAATTGTTTCAAAGATGTCACTTTTTTACTTGAACATTTTTCGGAGGCATTGTTAAGAACAAGAATTAACAATTGGAGGATTACTTATTCATTAGAATATAACTTTTTGGTGAACTTCACTGATGTGTTTTTGAGATCCGTAAAAGTTAGCAAATTTTTATCCTTTTGGGGGCTTTTATTAATGATTAGACTTGTACAGGCTCTGAAGTTTGCAGTAGAAGTTATGCATGCGAGTACTATTTTTTGTTATAATTTTAGAGAACTATACTTCTAGAAAGTTTCCTAGTTCTTATTCTGATTCTGGTGAAAAGGTGATGAAATAAATTAGATATTTACAGAAGATGCATTGCTCCTCCTACATAGAACCTACTTTCCCCAAGTTGTCTAGTGACCCTCAAGCTTTCTCTGTAGGCATTCAAATAAAATCCTGCAATGTCCTGCCAAGACCCTATGAAGCTTGAGTGAGAGCTGACATGCCTCAAAAAAGGTCTGTAAGGCTCGAGCTGTGCACGTCCCATTAAACTCGCTCAGTTTGACAGTTTCACTGGGTTGAAGGAGTGAAAATAGAAAATAAAACTTATGCTAGGATTTTTGTTTCACTTTTGTTCCTTTATTTCCTTTCTTATTTTCTATTGCAAGCAGATAATGGAGAATGGTTATCCTTTTCATTTGTTCCCCCTTCCCTCACTTTCTTTTGAACCAAACACTGCATAAATATCCCGAAACAACCCTTCTCATTGAACAGAAGTTGGTCCATGTTGTGCTTGCCAGACATGATTTGACTCGGACAGAGCCAACAGGGTCCCCATTCTAATGTTGTAAAAGTTACCCAAGAGCATTGAACCCATTTAGACCAACCTTGATAAGTTGTATTTACTATTTAGACCAACCTTGTTCACATAATGCAATAACCAAATCATCAAATTAAAAGATAATTCAGATAAAATTTCAATAGCATGATAGGTTGTATTTACTATTTGGAGCTGGATGGATGGAAAAAGAAACATTAGATTTGAGTTTGGGTTGCTTCAATTGTGCTACTTCTTGTCTTTGATTGGCACTGCATCATCTCGATTAGGGTTCTTCATCTTCTTCCCATCAATCAGAGTCTTATTCATTTCAATATCATTTTTTCCTCAGTGATCCATCACTTTCCCTGTTTCACATTGTCATTATCTCTGGACTAGAGCAGGGGAGGCGTTGAATTTGGGAGGAGTGTTGAGGGGAAGTCATTTGGCAAAGTGAGATTTGGGTTTAAACCCAATAGCATCTGATATGATCCATATCCTTATCGAATCTGATACTATTTCAGCTGATATTCGCGAAGGATATTTCGGCCCGATTACTGCTCTATATTTTGAATATCAGCCTATATGAATTCAAAATGATACAGCGGTTTTTGTTTTGTGTGTTTACTTTTATTTTCCCATATCATAGCGGCAGATCCTTGAAAATGTTATGTCGGCCAATATATCATTGTACCGTTATTTGGAACAGTGTTTGTGTTCCTACATATATTTATCCTCTTAAGACACAATTAATGTTTTTCTATCATGATAACCAATATAGGGGCTGAAGTAAAGAGCTGCAGACCACTAAGTGAACCCTGAAATGAATCATTTTGATAACAAGATTACGTTAAATTGCAGTCTACTGATGTGGTACTATCTTATTGCAGATATTTGGTTCCCCGAGACATGTCCGTTGGGCAGTTCATCCACATCTTGAGCAGCAGGTTGCATCTTACTCCTGGGAAAGCACTCTTTGTATTTGTCAAGAACACCTTACCTCAAACAGGTATCTGTCCTTGTTGACATATTTATTTTTTGTCACCTATATGAATCTAGAAATCACATAACTACTCTCACATATTTTTCAGCTAGTCTCATGGATTCGATGTACAAGTCATACAAAGATGAAGACGGGTTTCTGTACATGTGCTACAGCAGTGAGAAGACATTTGGATGATCCTAATGAGTGGTGGTGTTCAGTTGCCATGTCAAGATAAATGTATATGCACAATTCCTGTATGATGACCTCTTTATCAACATTGAACAACTAGATGTTTGTGTTTGTGCATACAACTTTTGTGTATAAAAATTTCAAGTATGCAATGGACAAAAACTCAAAATTGTGTGTTGAACAGTGCTTGGGTTAGTCAAGAATTTAAGCTCTAATATTGTTTGACTTGTGCCTGGGTTATTAGGAGTTATACTGTGTATTGAACTGCGCGACGCCGCAATCCATGACCTTCGTCCAAGTTTTCTGTAACTTACAGCGCAGATGTTAACTGTGTTAAGTATGTCCAAATTCACTGGACACAATACAGATTCAAGTATCGGTTGTGAATCATTAGTGAGCTTTGTTGATGTATGTAGCTGAAACTTACTGATGGGGATGCCTCATAGTTATTGTACTTATCATTCCTTTCAGGTCATGGTGAGTAGTGCAAGGGCGCCTTGAGAATGCGCCATAACCTCTGAGTAAAGCCTCGCTATTGTCTTGTAAGTATAAATCTGATATCTAGCCTCTGTATGGATATTGAAAGCTACGGTAATTTATGTAGTCTTAGTTAGATTCAAGTTCGAAAGCTAGAGTCAGAATAAGGTTACTCTTGTTTTTAACTAGAGTTTGTTTCCGAAGATATTCTCGTAGAGCTTATTGAACAGAATCAACGACAAGTTCTACACCAAGGCCTGCGACCTGACCCGGTTCGCAGACCTTGGCCTCGACATGACCCAGTTCAAGTACTGCAACAACTCACTGCCCTACAAAGTGTGCGTCCACGACCTCAATGTCGCTGGCGGAGAGGGTGCCAGTTCGCTGGCGGAGTTCGGTGAAACAAACCTGGTGGGTGGAGGCCCTGCAGGGGTCTCAACGCTGGGTACGCCACGCATTTCAGACTCTTGGCGCAGGGCGTGATCAGCTTTGCTACTGTCATCGTTTCTCCCTCCCGCCTCCTTCAATGAGACTCTTTGGAAGAAGCTCGTCGATTCAATCAGATACACGAGCAAGACATGGTAGAGACGTTCCTTCGTCCCTTTGAGATTGTGCGTGAAGGAGGGCGATGGCAGCAGTGTGATGTGCTCCTTCAGCAAGATCAATGGCATTCCTTCCTGTTTGGATACCAAGTTTATCAGTCCGCGATGAATGGAATCTCCATGGGTATGCAATTTATTTTCTTTTTCGATTGTTCCATAAATTTTGATTCAAAATAGTCCATCATCTTCTCTCATATTGCTAGTTACATCGTTTCGGATTGTGAATCACGGGACACCATTTATACATACCATCACTGGCCCCGGTACAGTCTCGAGGAAGCAGTGGCTGCAACCACCAAAGCTGGCATGTGATCTTTAGCTCAGTTTAATTCATATGAACCATGTCAGCCATTTTCATCACATATTTTTCTAAAACTTTTTGTGTACAGGTTTGGATTAGGAGTGTGGGCTCTGGGGGGAGGAATTACCACAAGGAACACCTGGGAAAATTGAGGGAGAGAGACATCGACAACGCAGTAAAGAACCAGTACATGTTGCTGATGAGGGTTGGATTCTTCGACAACATACCGCAGCTTGAGAAACTTGGCGCTTGAGATGTGTGCTCGGAGGAGCGCATTGAGCAGTGAACAAGGGACTGATCAAAGAGAGCAATGTCGATCAGGCACTGATCAACGACTACATTGTGCTCCTAAGGCTCGGGTGGTTCGATGGAAACCCCTCTTACGATTCCCTTGACGCTGATCACGTTTGCTTCAAGGCTCAAATCGATCTGGCAACAGATGCAGCTGAGGCAAGGAATGGTTTTGCTCAAGAACAGGAACGGCGCCCTGCTCTAAAATGCGAAAAAGTTCAAGAAGAACGCCGTGGTTGGGCCTCACGCCGCTGCCACCGAGGCCATGATCGGAAACTACAGAGGTACTTATGGTAATAAATATTGAAACATATACATATATATACATAACAGCTATTTTCTTTCTCGAGCTAATATTTATAGTCTTTTGGTCGTAGCCTGCCAAAACGAGATGCTGATCTTCCGCTCCATGATGTCTGTCATATATTATACGTTGCTGTTCTTCAGCTGGAAGACTTCCGGTGACTTGGTACAACCCTGAGTACCGTCGAATCTGCCGATGACATCACAGCAATTCCGTCCCAACGACCAGCTCGGGTACCCTGGACGGACCTACAAGTTCTACTCCGGCACTCCCCTCTTCCCCTTCGGATATGGCCTCAGCTACACACAGTTCGCCTACAAGTTCATTACCCCCAGAACTCGACCACGGAGACCCTCATCCCCGCCAAGCAGTGCTTCAACGGGCTCCCCTTTGACGGCAAGCATCAAGACAGTTTTCTTTTCTGGATTAGTTGGCTAATAACTTAGACTAGTCGACTAATCGGCGAAGCCGGCAGTTTTCTTTTCTGGAGCTGTTTTCGGTTTAAGTTGAACTCTAGTTTTCTTTTCTTTTGAAGCGATGTTGTTCGTATTGCTGGAGTTTGTGTAGGAGTAGGGTGATCATATGGTCTATAAATAACCATAGGAGTTTGTGTAGCACAAGGACTAAGATGATCCTATAGTCTATAAATAAAACTGTAAATGATATTCCAAGAGAAAAATAACTCAATTTTCATTTCTTAATATCAAAACAACTAAAAGTTTACCAATTCTGTTCAGAAACATACAATACACAGGATAAGTCGACTCTTAAGATTGATCTTCTATTCAACTTACCCAGGAAAAAGCCCGGAAAGCCCAACTAGTTTACCGAGTTCTCTAGATTTTCAACTTCAGATCCAAATTCGGAGG
Organism: Agave tequilana; assembly: GCA_038442645.1. Lineage (NCBI taxonomy): Eukaryota > Viridiplantae > Streptophyta > Magnoliopsida > Asparagales > Asparagaceae > Agave > Agave tequilana. The sequence goes on from JAVJIF010006727.1 coordinate 32,463, forward strand.
TAACACTCTGCCCCGGTGATTGAAGATCATAAAGTCCAGATTTGCTGGTAACGAAACAATCCTGCATTTTACAAAGACAAAAATGTAGCAAGTTACAAATTTATTAGAAGTTTGGCATGTTGTATTGCAGAGTGTCATAGACACCTCAGTATTTGCAGTTTTGGCATATTTTTACCAGCGAAATTTCTATCTTACAAGGACGCTTATTCAAAATAGTTACATATTTAATTTAAGTTATAAACTTGCACTTGAATGCTAGAGATTCAGGACCACAGATTAGTTAGCAATGTGGATCTTCTATGTACTACTTAATATAAAGTTTGCCTATTATGACAACAATATAGCAGTAGTTACAAAAATAAACAAATGGAAGCACAAATTATTTTAAATTCTGGAAACCAAAACAAGTTCTAAGTAGTAAAGACTCATGGTTGCAATGCACATATTCATGCAACATGGGCTATCAATTTTACTTTCTCGCAAAAAAAAAAGGGGAATCAGTGAGATTGAGAAGAATCAAGAGGCGTTGTCTATATATTTGTCTACGGAGAATTACTCAAAAATTGTCACGTTATGAGACAAATTTCATAACAGGATGCAACTCTAAATTTAAAGGGCCTCTTCTCTGTTATGGAAAAGAGGGGTGATGCAAAGCTAAATTATATAAGTTGCCAGTAGGAAATACTACTTTAATGGTCATATCTAACAAGACTCAACTGACATGACAAAATCATGAAGACAATTAAGAAAAGAACTTTATCTTAACCCATCTAGAAACATGAATTATACCTAGATGCCGGATATGTATGAATCAGTCAAGTTGATTGGACTGTAAGATTCTAGGAACACAAGTTCTACAGTTTGAATCATATGATTCAACTGGCAAAATGATTGCAAGGTCTGATCTGGATCAGAAACACCTTATTTCACTTTGATTTGGATCCCTGCATCTTGAGGACAGTGGTGATGGGTTGTGAAATATTGCTTTGCCAAAGTCATGATCCACTCAGCATCTTCATGAAATAAACAAACTTTGTTAAGTAATGACTTTATAAATTACTGAGAAAATTGATGAAGCTTATGGAGGACTGCATGGTGCAAAGCCTCTTAAGAATTATGTAATAATACGTTAGGTTTCTGTTGTTTGCCTGAGGAGAGGAATTTGAAAACCTAATGCTGTTCAACACTTGAATCATGTTCCTATTACTCTTGACATACCAGGAGCTATTCTGAAATTCCACATTGCTATCTTAAATTTATATTAGTTAGGCAAGTTATAGGCGCTGTTAAAAGTTAGAAAATTATTGAGGTATCGGTCGGGCAAAGGATCAAGCAACCTTTAAGGACTCAGCTTAGAGAATAAGAGACATTTGAATATAGGATAACGTGCAGCCACAAATTTAACAGAGGCCTAATTGGTTCTTTCTGAGATGTAATGGATTTAACTTTTGAGTAAGAAAAGCTTTTACAGTTTTTTTTGTCTTGCAAACCACTTCATCTATCTAATTGAGATAACAGAAGCACAAAACTAAATTAATTATGACCTTAGGTCATCTGCATGTACCTCTTTCATTTAAATCCATAGTATTCAAAATTTCAAATTTCAGAAAAAATAGTCCTTGTGGTTTCTTGGTCAAGGTAACCAAATGATATTGCCATTGTTCTTTAATGATATTGTCATGTAGATCCCATTTGACTCGCATTAGCAACCTAAACATTTCCATAAATATTAGATTTCGTCCATGTACATTCCCACATTTTGTGGGAGTGTAAATGTGGTACCTCCACTATGGTGGGTATTTTAAAATCACTGAGTGTAAATCTCATCGAAGAAAATCTTATTTCCCCAAAATCCCTTGGTCATCATCCTCTTTTATTCCTTTCCTTTCCATCTCTCCACCATTGTTGTTGTCACAACCACTACCGCTGACTCTGAGTCAGCCCCCCCCCCCCCCCAAAACAAAAAAAAAACAACAAAAACCACACACACACACACAAGCCCCACCCACCCAAACAACCTACCTCTCTACCATCGTTAGCATCATCACTATTGCCCCCTCGGCTATTAGTGTCATCACCGCTACAACTCCCACCACCACCACTATTATCCTTGCTACCACCATCGCGCTATAGCCACCACTATATCAACCGCTACAACCACTACCATTCTTTTTTTCCCCATCCCATCACCATTGTCATTGGTGTCGTATCACTGTCACACCAACAATCCACCTTCACATCTTCCTGCTCTGCCATAACAATTTACAAGGTTACTTTGGAACAAAACTATCCTAGTATCACATCCTATCCGGAGAATCTTTTAAACATGGTAACCTATATTCCTAAAAACAACTCAGGCTAAAAACAAACACAGTACACAACTTTTTCAAGAAACTTTTTCAAGAGTTTGATGTCTAGGAATCACATTCCTAGGAATGTGACGCCAAATCGGAATGCTCCATCACCTGTACCAAACCGCACCCTTAAGGGTAACATAGGAAAACACTTGCCTCTTATATGTCCAAACAACATGAGCAATTAAGCAGGAGAACACCTCTTAAGACAAGAGTCATTGAGAATTCCTAGTGACGCATGACGTTGATATATGGTTTAGCAACACCAACACCCCCCTCCCCACAACAAAGAGCATGCAGCACATGCATGGAGAGGAGGAAAAAAACAAAAACCTCATGCACACAAACACAATAAAAGGGAAAAGAATCCAACAAACTTTCTTAAGCCAACAATTAATAAAGATATGTAAAAAAACCAAAATAAGGTGTGTGGCATACCCATGTGGTTCGCATCCAAGTTGGTCAGAGACCATGTGACTGGTCAAGCGAATAGTCATCATAAGATTGAGACTAGGAGCTCCTCAAGAAGACCGCATAGCATGGCAATATAGATTTGGATTGTTCAGGGTTCGGTTTGAGCTTAAATATTAGAGGGGAGTCTAATAATGGCTAGGAGCCGGAGCCAATTTTAATTTTGTTATCAGATAGTTTTTGTTTGATCAGTTAGAATCAGATCTCAAGTTATATGGAAAGTGGAAAAATAAGATTGGCTGGTTATGTTTGTTTGACTTTCATTTATATAAACGTTAGGTAGCTATTTGGCCTTATATATTAGGTTGCTTTGTTCAGACTAGAAAAGTCTGATCATATTTTATTTATTATTATTATTCATGTAAAGCTCGTAACGGTTGTAAGCAGTTTGGTGACTTAAGTTGAGTCCTTCTATGGACTGCCAACTGGTTATCTTCTCCCTTTATCTATCTTTATTCCCTTCTCCCTCTAAGCTGCATCACATGGTTTTGAGTCTTGGTGGAAACTAAAAATGTATCAACCACATTGTACTGCTTCCAAAGGGGGTTAATGTGAAACTAGATCATAATGTAAGTTATAGGCTTATAGCTAATACCAAGAAATGTCAGTACAAATTCATAACCATTGAACCTTAACTATTAATGAAGGCTCAAAGAATCCAAAGCAAAAAAATGAACATGGTGCACATGGGAAAATGGCTTCATGGACATACACGAGCAAGCATGTGGATTGACTTGACCTCACAACTGACTTCCGGTGTGCGTATAAGTATATGACATGCAATTAGTCTGGAAGCTAGGATGGGGTGTAGAAGTAGATTATGTGAAATAATAATATATTTTATTCAATTATGAATTATCAATAGTTCCCAATCTATTATAATGCTGTTTTTTTAATCTACTTTTAAATTCCACAGTTTCAAAACAGAAACACATATCAGACAGACCAAATTTGTTAAAAGCTATCAGAATCAGATCCAAAAGAGGGGCCGAGGTCAAAACTGTTGAGTGTTCAAACCTTGTCATATGGTCCTACTCATTCAGCTTCGGTTCACAGACTAAGAAACAAGACTCGTACAAGCAACCTCGACAATAAACCACAAAGGAAATTGAACTGGAGATCATACATACAAGAGGACAAGGTGAAAAAAAAAATGAATTGCGGAACATCATTAGCCATGAACAAAGTTGATGATGCTGAACATTTATGTTAAAGATATGAAAACATGACTCCAAACTTCAGAGATCTGAAACTATGCAAGAAATATATAGTGGTTCACACCTTCACTATCTTCAACAATGCTAGCACCAAACCTTCATATCCTCTATTCATCATTGAATCGAGACATGGAAAAGCAATTGACTTAGAATCATTCTACTTATTTCCATATAATTTTGAAGTCTCAACCATCCCCCAATGTTATAATCAGGGGGGGAAATAGTCTAAGTATATATTTGTCTTGTTCCACAGTAGCATCCTTGAAATTTCACTGCTTTGTCGTTCCAAATTTTCCTTCTCTCAGGGTGTGTTTTATTCAAGACCAAATTAAAATCACAATGGCAGTTCATAACTTAATTTTTCACATAACGTGCCAACCAATCTTGTTTTTTCTACAATATGAAAATAATGCACACCCACATTACAACTCCACAAGATTCTAGAATCCATGTCACCCGGAATTTTAAGCACACAAGGATAGAATCTAAACTACTCCTACTTCATTCATTGTCAAAGTTATAAAAAGGACTCTTCAATAATCTTAAATTTACCAACTTTCTCTAAAAGTTACAACCAAAAAAGCACAAAGAATTACCTGTTTTCTTCGGAATCTGGGAGTATAGAAATGAACTTGCCAGGACAAGCAAGCCCCGCCCACATGCACACCCCAACCCTAGGAGCAGCTCAACTGCTACCTGAAAACCAAAAAAAAAAAAAAAAAAAAAAAAAAACCTAAAATTAGCAAACATTCAAAAAAAAAAAAAAAAAAAAAAAAAAAAAAAAAAAAAAAAAAAACCCAATCAGTCAAAACAACAAAGCAACGGATTTTGTCAGATTTACATTGAGAGGAGGGCCTGAGAACTCCTCTTCCATGATCTTGAGCATGCTTCTGTCTAAAAAAACCAAACCCTAAGTTAAAGAGAGAGCCCAAAAACAAACCCTAGTTCAAATTTTCTATGAGTTGGATCTCAGCTTACACTGGATTGTCGAATAGGCTGCGTGGGCGAGGAGAATGCCGCCAAATAAACCCAAAACGAACCCAAAATCCATCTCTCTACTGATTAATGGATCGATCAATTTCCCTCTCTCTTGATCGATCTTCTTCGATTTGGAGACCAGAAACGCGAGAGAGAGAGAGAGAGAGAGAGAGAGTCAACACCACTAATGGAAACTGGTCGGGTTTGCAATCAGTTTAAAACATTCTAGGCCTGCTACGGCCCAATTCATCAGCTCGTCCATGGGCAAGTAAAATGTAGGCCCACATATTTTTCACTATTGATGCAGTAGATATTAAAAAAAATAAATAAAATACTCTTCAAAATAATAAGATAAAGGTTGGTATTATTTTCATGTATCGCAAGTTACACTAAAAAAAAATTTTTAAAGAAAAATGAAATCTTTTAGACTTTAGGAACGTCGCCTACATACACAAGCCCTAAAAGGGGTAGAGCCTGGAGAGACCCCAACTCTTGACGATCAACCAAATTTTAAGCTAACTTTAATAGACTATCATTGAACTCGAGAGAATAATACTGTTAAGAAACAAAGTTAGAGTTAAGACTACAATATATTCTTGGGCATTGCCTCATTAATAAATCACACGCAATTATGTTTCTCAAAAAACAAATAAGGATTTCACCCTTGATTCCTCTTCCGGGCTCTCATGCTGCCCTCGACGATGATGCCTATTCAGAATCATGTAGGCAACACTGTTGACTACGCAACAAGTGAACCCTTTCAATGTTCTCGCTCAACTCTTTATATAGTAACTCTATTTTATATTTCACTTCTTATATCAAAACATATTTAAACTTAGGCTTTTTTCTCAAAGTATATTATTTGATATATAAATGAAAGTAAATAAATATATGATGTTAAAAAATTGTAAGAAAATAACATAGGAAATATGTCCAACTAGAATTATTAAGATAGGGACTATCCAAACATATCCAAAAAAAGAGAGAAGCTTTTCGCTGCAATTTACATATTTCTGCCCAAAACAATACAACATAATTACAGCTAACAGCTTGAGATTCTATTTAACTGGACGAAGTCGAGACTACTCAGATTTTAATTTAATGAATTGTTGGGGCCCTTTTCGCTTGAAAAAGGCTCCCTCAAAAATTGGCGTATGCTGGCACACGGTATTCTTTAGTAAAAGGCGAAAGAATAGTTCGCTTTGTGCTCACCACGCAGCTGCGTGACTTTTGGCGTCTCCCCAAGGCCCCCTTCTTATTGCAGCATCCACCCTGAAGCTCTTCCATTTCTGTCGATGTGGGACTAAAAACCTAAAGAACCAACCTCTCGTAACTTGGCTTGCGAGCAAAGCATTTGCTCCGGGTCGAGCTGGGGCTTTTCCATCACAGTGCTCGGCGATGGTAATCTCTTGCCTTTCCTTTTATTTCTGATACCTTCGCAATGCAAATTCATCCCTTTCTCTAATTAAGTCCTATCATTGTTTATAATCTCATAAATCGCATTCAAGCTAAGCGAGAAAACCTAGATTGTTGTTGTTAAAGTCTGATTGAATTCTTCCTTCTGTTTTCTGGATCAGCGAGCACTGTGGATTGATGTTTTTTTGAGTTTGCTTTTTAGAAATCTTGAGTTTGGTTTTGGATTATGTCTTGTCTTAGTTAGAAACAACAATGTAATTATCGTATCTGTGTGGTCGTTGCAGTGATAGTAGGCCATACGGAATTAAATCTGACATGTGTCTTGTTCTCTCTCTCTCTTTGTTTCTGCAGCATCCTTCGGTTGTCATTCTCAATGTCTTTGATGAGCTTCTCAATAAGCATCGTCGTCTTCCACCTTCTTCCTTCTCCTTTTGTTCTTCACAGCCATCTCAGCTGCTGCCCACTGCAGATCATGCTCATCACCGCCAACTCTCTCTCAAAGCTGGAATCTCTTCGAGAAATTGAGCCAAAGAGACGGAAAGATGACCTTGAGCTTCTTCCTCTTTCTAGCTCAATGATTAGGGGCTCAGCTGACTGAGCGATTGTGGATGGTGTGCAATTGACAATTTTTTTGGTCCCCCTTGATCAAACCTTTGAAGAAGACTTTTGTAGAAGCCTCACATTCATTGCTTTCAAATTCCAGGTTGTTCTAACTTGGACACTCGAAGAATTGCAGCGGTTGTAAGCAAGTGTCGAGCTTATCTCTTCAACAAAGAAGGTGAGATGCTTAAATCCTAAAAAGCAATTTAGCTTATTCGATACATAATTTTTGAACGTCTCTAAAGTGAATTCTCTCCCCTACAATTCTGGGGTCTTTGCTTCCTCCATATGGTTATTTGGAAAGTGAACTCTCCTATTCCTACAGCGATGTGGTTGATCCTTTTGCAGAGTCTACGAAGATGCTTCAATCTTAAAGGCTAGTTCGCAATAAGAACTTAGCTGCATTTGCTATGTGGTTTCATCTTTCGGGATTCCTAATATGTCATCTGTGCCAGTTGATGACACAATGTGACAATCTTCTAAAATGTTGTCATCTTTCAATTGCAGCTTATGTGCATGGAATGTTGCCTGTTATGCCAATACTTTTGGAAAGACATCTAGTTTGATCAAGAGTCTAGTGAATTTAGTGATGTTTTTCTTTCAGGAATGATTGATACATGATGTGTACATCTTGTAGTGTCAAACAGAAAGGGCAGCACAAAAACATGCTTTCTGCCTCAATCCAGCTATATGCACCTCATAAAAATACACCTGCTTTCAAAACTTTAGATACAAACCCAAAAGAGAAGCTAAGAACATAAATTCTGTCACCTTGAAGAAGAACTCTGTCATTTCTTCTTTCTTTCTTCAAGGTGATAGAACTCTGTTGTGTTGTCAGCTGCAGCTCTTCTTGCGAGCATTCGCAAACATCGCAGCGATTGTCCGAGGCTTCTTCGATTCAGACGCCACCGGCAATACAGGCACAGGTGCACCCGTCCTGTAACTCTTGGCCAGCGGAGCCACCTCCTCCTTGCAGTTGCCGCCGCCATCATCATCCTCAGCCTCTCTCTTCCCCTTGATGTCGGCCATCAGCTTTGTTTTTCATCTCCCCTTCCTCGGCTAGGTCAGTCTCCTCGACCAAATCACTCTTACTATCTTCATGTCTTACTGTTGCTGGGATCTCATTGTCAACTCTTTTAAGGCTGCATTTCCCCTCTGCAGGCCCCATCACCACCACTTCCGGTGGTGCTTCAAGCATGTCTAAGACGAGCTTCCTTGCAATGGCTGTTGTTAGATCTTAAATTAAATAATAAAATGATTGGATTTACAATACTTATTTTTAAAATAATCAAGATCAAACATCATAACTTTATCGTAAATTAAAACCCTAAAATAAAGATTTAATCTCCAAGATTTAAAGGCATGAGAAAATTGAAATAATAAAACGGAAGTATATCTTGATTCATGATTGAATTTCTTGAATTGTTGGGATGGAGATGGCCTTCCAAAAGATCCATATTATTTTAAGATTTCTCTTTGGTTGAAGAGAATTCAAAGAGAAGAAGAGAAGAAGATAATAGGTTCAATTTGATTCTTCAACAAATTAGAAATTATATAATTATTTATACACATTAAATTCAGGACAATTTAATATCCTTTAATCTAATTATTAACTTAATTAGATCACAATTAATTTGAATTATTTTTTTAAGATAGTCATACATATGTGAGCCCACAGTGTTGAATTATTTCCAATAGCTGCTTCTTGGATCTTCTTCTCAGCATCCTCCTTGTCACCATTCGAAGCCTGCCAAATCGAAAACGCAAAGATTTTACAAGCAGCCAAGAACACAGCAAGTGAAGTCGCCTCTACCCGGCTGTTGACGTAAATGTTGCCTGGCAGCAGCAGCAGGCCGGAGAATCTGTTGGGGCTGCAGCAGTTGGGGCAGAGGTGACGGAACTCCCGGCGCTTCTCGTCGTTGGGGAAGCAGGAGGAGTGGGCGCGGGATCGGCACGATACACAGCTGACGACGGCGCCACGGCAGCCATCGGCGGTGAAGAGAGAGAAGCAGAGGGAGCAGAAAGGGGGAGGTGGGTGCGGAGGACGAATTGGGTGCAGAGGAGCTGGAAGGCGGGGTCGTGGTGCATGCGGTGGAGCAGCCACGGAGTGTCGCCGCCCTCGTTCGGTCACCGAAGGCCGACGCAGTGGCGCCCTCCGCCCGGCCGATTCATGACGAGGGTTTATGAATTTGAGGTGGATTTGGGGATTTTTCTTTGATTGTGTCCCCTGTTTTGCTGCTCTCTGTTTGTTTTCCTGCGCGCCAATTGATGTGATTGTTTAAACCCACTAATTTTATTTTATGTAAAATGTGATAACTAGAACATGACTAAAAAAAAATGATACCACTCATTCTATTTTACAGACGGAATTTGCTGAACCTGTGAGTACTAGAACGTGAATCAGTGGATATGAACTTCAGATAACTCTTCAGAAGCAACATAATAATTTGAAGGCAAATTATCCTGAAAACACTACCCAAGTCAGCAGTATAATTTTACTTCACAGAAAACTTGCACTTCAAACATTTACGTTTCCAACTGTCTTAAATACACAGTACTATCTACAAGAAAGAGCAGCACAATAAAAAGGAAGAATTTTTATGGATCATAATACTCTTGGTTATGGCATAACATTATAGTACACAATTTTCTGGAAGTTCACAGCCATTTGTGTACACTCTAAAAGTCTAAACCACTACAACATTGGCCAGGAGTTGTACTCACATCGAGCCGTAGCCCAACCTCTCCCACCTGAATGGAGGGAACACAAGAGCGACCTCCGGGGGCCCCTTAAATAGTAGGCCCACGCAGACACAGACCGCCGCGATTCCCACCATCGACAGCATCGCGGGCCTGTAAAGCAGCGATCTCGCAATTGACGGGCGATGTACCAGCTGCTGGCTGCATAGGTTGCAATAAGGCTGCTGTTGGGCCAGTCTCGAATTGCCCTTCTCCATCTCAAAACCAGCTGATTTGACATACTTCAGTATGTCAGGTTGCTTGTAGGTGGTACTGGGAGCCGATACACTAGCGGGCATGTTTAGGACGACATGACTGTTGTTTGATTGCTTATCTATTTTCTTCCGAACCAGACGGAGGTAGGATTCGTGGCCTCTGGAACGTGCATAATCCTCTGGAGTGAAACCGGTGACATCCCGTGCAGTCCTCCATGCTTGGAGTCCAAACTGATGTCACAAACACCGTGGAAGAGTAAGAACACTTAACAAAGGAACAGAACAGAAGGAAGTTTTGTATAGCTGAAAACGCGAGCAGGATGCAACAGTGACATGCCATGGTGTATGCAGAAAGAAAGGGCAAATGTAGTCGAAGTGAATATGCATTTAAATGTGACTGTCACGAATTGAGGTCCACGCAATACAAAAAGGTGATTTTGCTTTGTCATAACCAAATGAAAAACATTAAATTGCTTAGTTAAATTTAAAAGACGAATTTCCTTGATGGGAATGCTATAATTAGTAAAATATGTTCAAAATCATTAGAGAGTTAAATGTGAGTCTGCATACATGCATGCATGACAACTGCTCATGCATTAGAACAATATATTAGGGAAGTTTATATGTTCTCATGCATTAGAGCATATATTAGGAAAGATTATATAATTATGTTTCATGCATTTTCATTTCAAAAATTACTCTAGAGGCTAACACCATGAATGCAGTGGTTCAATTTTGACTGTGAATAAATGTTACAGCTACAGAAGTATAAAGATAACGATGCAAGGGGTGAAGGAAAAAAACCTGTCCAGGATCATCAGTCAGTGCATCCAACACGCTCTCAGACCCGCTCACAGATGCTGCTACATGAAGAGGAGTTATATTGGAGGGGCCAGGCACATCTGGCCTAAATAAGAAGCTATTACAGTCCTCTCTTGCAGCTGCATCACACCTGTATCTTAACAGAAACTCTACCATTGACCTGCAGTTCTTCCGAACAGCAGCGTGAAGTAGACCTTCAGACAAGACGAACTCATTAGGAGAAACCCCACTTAAATCTATTGTTCCTCGAAACAGATGGTCAAGAAGGTCTTTTACAACAGCACACCATTCCTGATCCATGGCAAATCCTATGAGCCACCTGAACCGTGTCAGAGAAAAGACATTTGAAGAAGAATCCACTTGTTTGGATGTCGATCTCAATTGGCTCCTTCGCAGAAGCCATCCCATTTCATTCAAAAAGTTCAAAGCCCGAGTCCTGCTATTCATTGGATTCATTCTTTCCTGAAATTCATCTTCTTGTGAGGAAACACCAATCACATTCTCCAGTTCTTGGATCTCAGAACATACATCATCTTCTGCAACTATGAAGGGAAAGAAGCAGCTGCTAAGGCCATGGTCCTCAACCTGAGTCCAAAACCAACAATTCCGAAAAAATACATTTTAGTAATGGTGAAAAAATGAATAACGAGGAAAAATGGCAGAATATGATAGATCAGGACCTCAATGAACCCTCTTCCTACTGCATCCGGGATGGAGCATGAGAAGCTTAGGCACTCAGAACCTTCATGCTCTCCACCCCTTTCAACCAGAGCCCGTGTTGTTTCTTGGATCAATACTTCCCCTCAAATGCACAGAGTAACCTGTAACGAGGAATTAGATATGAGAAGCAAGTTTGTAAGCACTGTCTGAACATTTCTAGAGGGGAAAGTAGTGTCTAAATAGTTATTAACATGACACAAAATGCAGAATGGAAATGAAACTGGCAAGTTCTTTTTGTTTCTGGGTTCCTCATGTATGAAAAAATTAACTCTCAGTCGTGTGCTCAAGGCCCCTAATTCATTTTGTTGCCGAATGGAGTTTGCTAAAGGATAGGCTTTTATAGATAAAATATTAAAAAAATTAAGATGGCTTGGCCATACGCAGTGAAGAAACGTGGCACAGACAGATGTCCATCATTCTAAAGGTTGCATGTCGGAAGCACTAGCTCCTTAAATAGACATAGAGAGGACCCTTTGACATAGGTTCAACACTGTTATAACTCAAACAGAATCTAAACACCTCCCTAATATGTGAGTGGCATGATGGGCTTGCATCAACATTGGATTGGACTTATGAATATTATTTAGTTCGAGAAGAGATCTAGATAGGTTTAGCGGCTTTAGCTTTAGCCTAAAGTTTCATTATGTTTTCTGATATTGATAAAAGATAGCTTAGACAGCCCTGATCATTTGGGGCTTGGTGTGTAATCTATACATGCATGTACGCATAATTCATACATACATAGACACACACACACACACACACACACACACACACACAGGTCAGGTATCTGATTGGACTCTTAGATATTTCTCTAGGGTTTCCGTTTAGAATCTATAGGTGCTAATCATTAAGGATTTTACTTTTAACTCCTAATGAAACATGTATACTCATTGCTCACGAGGGGTTCATATTATTGTGACACATATTCTATTGATTTGGCATGTCATTGTCTCCTTGTCATAGTGTATTCCATATCCTGTGTTAGACCCGTGCCCCCTAGAGCGAATAATGTGCCTAATTTACATACAAAAATGTCTAACATACAAAGATAGGTAGTTTTAGGTTGATGATAATCAAACCCATTTAGCATGTATATAATGTCTACGACTCTAGCTAAGATTGAAAGGAAAGTAGTTAATCATGTTAGAACCTTGTTAGGAAGCAGGATATTCATTCACGTATCTGTTATCCTTTTTAGAGTAGAAAGAACATAAAGGCGAAAGAACCATATTCTTCCCCCTCAATAATTCATATACTCATGCTGGCATTTTCTTCTACTACTAAATATACGTAAAAAAAGAAAATTATGTTATTATGAGTGTTACAATAAATTTGATTGAGAAGTCCAATGTATTGCTTGTGAAGTACGTGTTCATGTGTAAAAAAAGAAATCATGTTATTCTGGAAACTTTAGTTGGAATAGTATAGAACACGCTTCCTCTCAAAGGCTCTCAGAAAGGCTTTCCAGTAATAGCTTCCTATATTCTTTTGGAGGAAATATTGCCAAAGCATAAGGTTTTGGCCAACATGAAGAAGATCTTACCTTCCACTTAAATGAGCTAGATTTAGAACTTTCACAGTGAAGTTAACCCTTGAAGAAATAGCAGCAGCAACAGGTGAAACTGACAGGATTTTAAAACGATAAGGACTCCCAAGAAGCCTGGGTGTGCTGAGCAAGATCTTACCTGCAGAAGTAGAAGAAAAGAATAAGATCTTACTTAAACCTCTCACTGATACAAATGCAAGGAATGATCAACATGTAGCTGACAATTAGCTGACACAATTGAATTTCTAGTTTTAACAAATGGAAACTATTGCCCCCAAAACTAATTAATAGACAGCACATACTTCTAGGAAATGAAAACACTCAATTTGATCCCCCCCTTGGTATAAGGTATTACATTATTCATGATTTATCAATGCATGCTTATTAGAGTATACGCGCATATATTGATAGTTCTTGTTCAATACTTCTATCTAGTTAACATTAATTAAAACCTAGGTTGTGTATGAGCTCCCACATACAGCGATTGCAGTGCACTTTCAGATTAATACTTTTTAACTTCATTGCTTTGTATTCAATATTCATAAAATATTTCTTTGTTTTGTTTTTCTTAAGAGCTAAAGTATCTGTTTCAACCAAACTGCATGACCAGGAATAGGCAGAAGGATCTAGTCCATACCCAAACCAGAAACCAGGGGAGACAAATATTTACTGCTCGTAAAGGAATCCAACATACCATTATAAATAAAGACTATGTGGTGTCGTATCCTAGCATATATCCATCCTGTCCTCCAGAAACTATCAGCAGAACTGTACAAAAGCCTATTCAGGTTGGAGCTTAAATCACTGCACAGCTGTATGTATTAAGAGAGTACAAATTACACCAGCAGAATGAAAGAATGGCCATTCATGAAGGTTAAATGTATTAAAAAAAGTAAAGGTTAACAGGAACGTTGAAAAAATAATAATAAACATTATTCTGATGGAGGTAAACTGTCAAAAGATAGATGCACACCTCCTCCCAAGCAGACTCAGCTAGGTGAAGATAAATTGTTAGAATGACACAACCAGGCCTAATGTAGCTCTCAATGTCTGTTGGACCGCGGGACAACCAGTCAAGGATCTGCTAATTCAAATATTTCACCACAAAAGATTATTAGAGAGTGAGAAATAGGGAAGAGGGAAAAAGAAATCAGTGTAAAAGAATTTTCATGGTGAGAAGTAACTCAAAGTAACAAATACCTGTGATCTCAAAACAAGTGGGAAATCATTAGGGTCTTTACCAAAGAGTTTGAAAACGATTCTATCTGTTCGACTCTGGAATCAAAAAAAGAGGGAAAGAAAAAAGAAAAAGAAAAAGTCAGATAATCAGTCATTAATGGCATGGCCTAAAAAACACATGCACATAAAGAAAGAAAGAAATCAATCATATATGAAAAAGATCTCTCTTTGTTCTAACATGTGTTACACATTGACATGTAATAAAAGAGGAAGAAAATACCTCAAAATCTTATACAAGTATAGTATATGGAGAGAAACAGATAGTATTTTTTATTTTATTCTCTTCAATCAGATATTAGCCCTACAAGACTACAAATTTCTGGATCTAAATAAATAGACCTAAGAATTGATTTAAAAAAAAAAATCCTGTAACACACAAGCTAAAACTGTTTTTATCATGTGATTGTCAGCAAACTGAATTAAGTGCACTCATTCTCAATCATTTCCCTGACTGTTACCATTACCTAAGCTTTCCTACAACTCTAGCTTGCATACTCCTGACTTGCATCAGCTTACTGTTGTAATTGATAGCTCTGAAATGCTCTATAAATGTATTTTTTTAGGCAAGCATGAAACCTGACAACAGGTCCCAATAGAAAAGACGGACATTAAATCCACCGCATGTAAGGTGATCCACTTGTAGCTCATAGGCTATATGTGACGAGGTCCTACATTCTGAATTCATTCGACCAAAGAGAAAGCTTTAGCCTAGTGCAAGCTAATTTCTTTCTATTAAGTTACCTAATTGCTAACCTAATATTTTAGTTTCCTAATTAACTATTAAACTAAGAATGTTGAGAAATGTAAAATTAGCTCATATGTTTCCACACAAAAAAACTACATGTGACTACATACCCGAGCATCACCATTAGAACTGGATGGTGACTGTGTAGATGTTGAATCTGAATTAACACTCATCTGTGGTGGACTTGATCGGTGAGACTCCTGCAACAAACATGAAGGAGAAATAGGAGAACCATTCCCCAAATATGCAGGGCTAACTGAGTTCTCATTCACTTCCATGCAGTTTTCTGTATCACTGTATGCAGTGTTCAAATCGAATTCCTTCAACCTAACCCTCTCCTCTGTAGAATCTGCAGGTAGTTTGTAAATAATAAGTATAAAACCACTGCTTTAACTAAGATTAGATCTCCTATTACTAAGCGCGAAGATGAAGAAACTTCTAGCGCATACTGACCAAGAGAAGCTTCTGTGAGTTGTTTTCCCGAAGGAATATCTGCTGCAGCTACAGCGACACATACAGAATCATTGACCTGTCTGAGTGGAGGACCATGGGTGCTTGTGGCATGTGCCATTTTAGGAGTTGAAGGCGATTCTTTCGTGGATGCTTGTACAGGAAGACCATTTGGAATTAAACCATTAGGTACTAAAGAAGTCCCAGCAGATGCTCCAAGTTTCTGTGAATCTTGAGATGCCTGTAGTAGATCACAAATATTTTTTGCATCGAAAGAACCAGCAAGAGTGGCAAGGCTCTTCAAAAGGTGAGACAGAAGATCATGGTCTTTCGACTGGTCGGGGTTATCTGCTGCAAGAATATAAAGGAAGGAAGGAAGGATCAAACACCGATCAAGGTTTGCCCAGCTAAAAGCACCTTACTTATGAAAAATGATACAGCATCAACAGCAATGAGCAAAAAGATGTTTTAAATAGGCATAAGCATGAAAGATTTTAACCAAAAGAGAATTAAGGCATATAACACTGAGCTGCTCTTCAGTACATTTACTTTTATTTGGAAAAACATCGATCTTCATATAATTTCATTAGTGCCCATCTACCTGTCTATTTAAATAATGAATGTTGCCAAGGACATACAAAGCATTAATGCCCTTTTAGGTCAACAATGATTCTGCTAATGCAAGTGTTATCAACACGTTTTACACTAGCCTGACAAATTAAGATGTCAGGAAAGTAACTAAAAGTTCTCTCCATTCTCTGATTATTTTCAGTATGACAGTATCTAGACAGTTATGTTTTAAGTCAATCAAGTTTCAAAATGTAACACAAGATATTAATGCCCACTTCTCTATGGAGTGAATTTGTTCATCTAGCAGCAGAACTTTTATTAGGCCAATCAAGACACAGTCGTGTTATTAAGTAATATGAGATTAACCCGACACCTCTATGCTCTCTGATTCGGAAAGTCAGATATTGATGACGAAAAAGATTAGGAAATGAAGAAAGAAAGAAAGAAATCCCTTAAACCAGGGAACTTAAAATCAAATCACCAATAACAATAGAAAAGCATATATTTCATTAATTAAATCTGAATTCTATAGTTACATTGCATTCCTTATATAGGAAAAGCTAATAAAGAGTCCCAACAAAACTACAAGTGTAGTAGATAAAGAATACATAATAAATTGAACTCCTACTTCAGAACAAAGTAGAAGTCCTACTTAAAATAGAAACAAAATTGAACTTCTACTAAAATTGAATTTCTAACTATCTAAAAAATAATCCAATAAAGCTCTAGTATATCTATGATGCCTACAATGAAATCTAAAATCCCAAACTGGATTTCTATCACTCTCGCTCAACAAATAGAGTCATGGAAGAAAATACCAGCAAAAATGTACAGATAGACAATGGAGAAGAAACATGTACAAGCCTGGTGAAAAGGAGATGCCATATAATAGAACAAAAGGTTATGAAAATTACAGTGCAAATTGGAGAGAATTCGAAGTAGACTTATCAACAAATAGCTGGTAGTTCGATCATCAATCATAGGATTCACATTAGCATTGGCATCAGGAAGAGTTTTTCTTCTGCGTTTGTTATGGCCAGCCAAGCGACGCCGACAACTTCTCTTCCCTTCATCAAATTCTTGAAGAAGATGAAACCTGGACACAATATAAGAGAATCTATAACTTGGTAGACAAAGGGAAGAATGAATAAAATCATCCTAGTGAAAATAGGACGATAACAACATAAAATAATCACTGCACCT
This sequence comes from Agave tequilana, assembly GCA_038442645.1. Taxonomy (NCBI): domain Eukaryota; kingdom Viridiplantae; phylum Streptophyta; class Magnoliopsida; order Asparagales; family Asparagaceae; genus Agave; species Agave tequilana. Next base: position 49,751 of record JAVJIF010006727.1, read on the forward strand.
CAGAATAAACCAAATGTATCATGTGACACACACTGCAATGTTTTCAACTATGCTTAACTTAGATCATCAGTTCTTCTTTGATAAGTGCATGGCAGTATTAATTTGCAGCAAACACCAAAATTTCTGGTAGTCATACCATTCCCTAAAAAGATCTTTAGATATGTGGGTTTTTTGCTACTCTTCGAATTATCTGAAGGTATTAGAATGTTGTAGGAGTGCCAATTCAAATGCTTTCATTTCCACTTACAAGGTCCATAATTCATAGAAAGCTTTGCCTACAAACGAACTGCGTGTTGAGTATTGCCGCAAATAGGGATAAACGGGATTGAACAACCAAGCATTATGTTCCATGTTGATAAGCAGACTTAATTATTTGTGTTTCTTCCAATGCAAAATATTTGAATATGAAAAGGTTAATCCTGGACTTTGAAATGCTTACGCATGTCTTTTTTTGGCGGTTTACATATGGACCCCCAAAGTCTTCCATATGGACTATCTTAACACCTGAAATCTTTCATATTTCCAAATTGACAGCTAAGAACCATTTAACTTCTGGTCATATAGATCAACTGATGAATGAAATGACATTTTGCTGCAGTGTTTTTTTGACACAACTTATAATTATTTGAGTTATTGATTTGAAAAAAATTGCCACTAATGTGTTAATATGAAAATTTTGAAACATTTGAAGATCTAGCATTGTCACCAACAGAACTTATTCCAAGTAACAAGTTTTTCAATTTGCGAGTATAAACAAATTGGAGCTACCTTTTATCCCATAATTCCTTTACTCCATTATTTACCTTTACATCATGGATTTTGATTCTTCTTTGCTACTTGTTATATTGCTAGTTCATTCACTTTTTGCTCAAGTCGAAATGGTGAAATGGAAGTTTTTTGGTAATTTGGTGAAGTGAAAGTGATGCGGACATCCAACCACAATCTTGGCACGTCTACCATCGTTGGAGAGGACAAGTTGATTCAATTTTATTCGAGTAGTTCGAGGAGTATTTTATATATTTTATTTTTATTGTAATTTTTTGTTTCTTTTAGTTTTCTTTTTAGTACCACATAGGGTGTAATATGAAAACTGAGTTTTGTAAAGTTCTATAAAAAGGCACAAGCACTAGAATATTAGGGAATGCTGGATTTTGAAAAAAATGTGTGAAAGATTAAAAGTGTTTTTAGGACTAAAATCCTAATTTATATCTTCATCCCCTATCTCTCTATCTCTTTTTCCAAACCTTAACCCAACCCTAGCTTTAGTTGCGCCGCCGCCGCCGCCGCTCCCAAGCCTTGCACCGCCACCGCTGCCCTGACCTCCCCTCTCCCTCCTCCCTTTCCCCCGCTGCTTCCCTACTCTTGTCATTACCTGCCCCCTTTGCCTAGCCGCCGCTGCCCTTTTCCCTCTTCTCCCCCGCCTCTACTCTCTTTCAAGCCCCAAGCAAACCCCCAACAACACCCACCATGTTCTTCTTTCGCCTCTTCTTATCTTCTCCTTCAACATGACAACCCAATCGAACCCATCCCCGATCTCATTTTCATCTATCTTCCTTACACATGTCCTCCCACAACCAACACTACCTCCTCACCGACTTCTCTCACCGCCGCTGACCTTATCGACACCCCGCTCCTCTGTCACTACCCTCGCCAGCAGTCGCTATCACCCCTCTCAGCGTCCTCTCTTCGACTACATCCGACTGCCCGCAGGTAGGACTGTAAATGGTACCCGAAAACTGATAACCCGACCCGATCTTTTACTAACAGATCAGGTTCGGATCTAAAAACTAAACCCAAAATCTTAATCGGGTCGGGTTCGGGTATTACTATTTCAAACCTAAAACCCGATAACAAATCCGAAAAGAGAGTAAATATTATAACATGGTACTTATCATCATACATTTCACTATATTTAAATTAATAAAATTATAAAAAGAGAACTTGATCATATTATTATAAAAAGCAAAGTATATAATTTTTTATTTTTCATCTAATAGAATTGAAATACACTTTAAAAAATAACTCTCATTGAAACTTTAATACACCTATTTAAATCTGAATCCGACCAAACCCGATAAGAAAGAAGAGAACCCGACCCGAACCCGAGTCCGAACCCGAATTCCTTATCGGTTTGGGTTCGGATATGGCACGAAACCGACCCGAACCCGACCCATTTACACCCCTACCCGCAGACCATCAACACCACCTCCCCTCGACTGCCTCCTTGCGTCGGCGCCTCCATCGTTGTCACCACCTCCCTGACGTCATCTCTCATCGAGAAGCCACAGCCTTCCTTTTTACAAGTCACTATAGGAGAAGAATGAGAACAGTCTTGGCTGGGTCTCAACGAACCCGACCCGAATTCATCCACCAATTTGATTTGGGTTTAAATTCGTGAACCCGCAATCAGACCCGATCCGCAATAGCAACCCAACCCAAGATTTCATATCTAGATCCGAATCTGTGTAACAGTGAAGCCCCGGATCCGCCTTCAACAGTAAAGACCTGACCCAAATGCTACAAAACAACCCCAGCAGAATAGATCCATTAAGCACCAGATTTGGTTTTCGAGTTGTTTCTCAGCCATTCGGAGTCCATTCTTGAGCCATTCTCGAGTCGTGGAACCATGAAGATCAGAGCAACGCATCCAGTAATCATTAGCAGGACATTGAGACCGACATGATCCTCAATAGGTACATTTATAATCCAAATCGTTTTTTTTTTAAGTCTGATATCTAATATCTAAGTTTTTATTGACTTTACTGCTGCCAACTTGAAAGCACACCTAGAGGGAGGGTAAATAGGTGTAGTACTAATTTAATGGTCAATAATGCGGAATTAAAACTTTTATACTACCACAATAGATATCCAAAGAGTGAAATTGAATTCCCGGCGAAGGGCTCTAGAACTTCTCCTCAAGATTCTGTTTTTATAAGAGTTGAGATGCTTCTATAGCTCTCTTAGAATATAACAAGTATGAGCACACAAACAATATCAAACATGTATAAATAAACAATAATAGCAATGCAAGATATAAAGAGAGTAGAGCTTAGAGAGAGATAACCAAACGCAAACACAAAGATATGTTTCGAGGTTCAAGCACCAAGCTCTACGTCCCCGCCTTCACGTGAGAGATTTCTACTATCTCCACTAAGGAACTCCACAAAAGATACAAACCCAATCCTCTACACAAGAGGCACAAAGCCTATGCACAAAGCAATCACCTCTACAAGCTTGTAAGAAAACAAAAATTTTGGAAAAGAAGCACAAAAGAAAACACTTGGGAAACTTCTTGAATGATGTAGAAATTGAAATTTTGAAACTTAAATTCCCAAAACTTGTATTCCTTTATGTTTCAAAAACTTTGAAACAAATGAGAAGATGTAGATTTTGAGGCCCAAAAACTTGTTTGAAAACTCAGTTGAATGTAGGAAAAATAGCTCTTAAAAATCGTCTACAAAACTCACCCAAAAATCGCATATTTATAGGCCAAGAAAACTAGTTGTTAGGGTTCAAAAGGTGCCAGAAATGGCCTGTCGATCGACCAGTCGGTCGACTGTCCAATGAACAAATTTCTGACCGTTGGAGCCTGTCGGTCGACCGACCTGAGACCAGTCTGTGTAATAGGTTAACTTTGAGCACAGTTTAGAGGTCTAAAACATTCGAATTTGGAAATAAACATATATGAAGAATTTGTAGATCTTCCTATATCAGAGTTAAAATAAGTCTTCTTTCTAATGAAACTTAAATCAAATCAATCTGATATCGGAGTTAAAAGATATGAGCAAAATACTAAAATGTGTCACATCAGAAAACTGTATAATTATTTTAAGAATATGAACTGACTTCAAACCAATACTTGATATCTTTAATATTTGAATCAGAAAACGATCATTGAATAAGAAATGTAGCCCTGAAAGTTATCTTTGAAATACAATTTAATTCATATTGATTAAATGTCAGAATAAAAAGCAATAGCCAAATTACTGAAAAGGGTATTTGAGCAAATCAGACGGTTGACCGGCTGGTCGACCGAGCCAAACCGAGACTTGGGTGTGACAGTCGGTCGGTCGCCCGACAAACGTGCATAACATGCACAAATAGTCACCCAAGTCAGCCCTGAGGTCCGGTCGACCGACCTGGCCTAAAACACTATTTTCAGATAATTTTTGAAATCAAACTCATTTTTAAATATTTTGTATTGGTTTAAAAAGTGTTTTGGCAATACATAGGCTATGAGATACATGTTTGAAACATGATATAAAAAATTAAAAAATATTGGACATGTATCAAAAACCAATCATTGTAAAATACAAAAATCGGAAAACTAGGTATGAAATTTTTTAAAATGACTACCAGTTTTTCCAAACTATATAAATACAAAAACAAGTTGTTCAAACATATTTAAAGCTCAATAGTGTATAGATACACAAACAAAAAAATATGAACTTGTTTTTGATGAGAAGCAAAAAACGAAACGTAAACCGATTAAACCAAAACCAAAATTTTTGTGTGTGTAAGCTTGAGCAATCAAAACTAATCTATTCTTTACAAGAGATCTAAACTCACAAACTCTATACTCAAGTCCTCTTGTAGATCTTCTTTTTCAAGTAAACTTGATCCAAATTTGATTCTCCGAGCTAGACTCCTCTTTGAGTGCTTAATATGTTCTATAAGCTTAAGATCTTGAATCACCATGTGTTAGCTTCAAAGAAGCTAAACACCAACTAAGATCTTGATCAATATCTGAAACTTAAACACGACAAGATCATTAGTACTATAACTACATGAGTTAATCATCATCAAAACTAGAGTGATGGGCTAACACTAATTATATTGGTGAGCTTGTGTGAATCTGCATGTCTTTAATTCGGTAACTTTAATATTGATTGGAGCTTTCCTTACATAACATAAATCATATCAGTAGATTATTCTTACTTTGAAATTGATCAATACATGCATGTATTCTGATAAATCCATCTACCACAACGATTAATTTTTGATCTTTCCCTACCCAACGATCGCATCTTGTTGGTGAAGCGTGAGTTTAGATATTATCACTGATTTCCGAACACTCAAACATGTTTCACATCAGAAAGTCTTTTTGGTAATCTGGTAAGGTGGAAGTTTGCCAAAGTTCACCCAGAATTTCACTATCTAACACAAGCATGAAACCTACAAATTCACCCAGCATGGTAATCTGCATGTTATCCCTAAATTTATTTTGCAGTTTTAGTAAAGAAAAAGATAGCTGTTATAGTTCATTACAGGTGAGCTTTTTCTAGCCATTTAATCCATAATTTATTAGTCCTCTCATCCCTAATCCTCCATATATTAATTTCAAGCCAGAAATCAATCATCACAGATATCCAAATTCCAGAATTTCAGGCTGCTGGAATCTCAGTACAGCCATCAAATTCCAAACTAACCCTAATCAAATACTTCAAAAAGATTCAATCCTAAAGTAGTCGGGAAAACTTAGGGCTACATCACAAAGTTTATATTCAGATATAAAAACACGAGTATTGTAAGGTGCAAGTGAGCTTTTATGTTTGCTTCTCGTAATTTTCTATTTTTTTAAGCATACTTGCTTCTTAGGAATTAGATTAATCTTCTTAGATTAATCTATTTATCACCAGTCTGAGCACCAGGGCCCATTTATCACCAGTCCTGTTGCTATCTATCAGAGTCCAGATTTCATGAAATGAGAAGTAAGAACTGCATTCAAATCCCTTCTACTGCTTCATCCGAATATTATGCAACTCCTATCCTCTCTCCGTTCACTTAACCTAGAATCCAACTTCTCTTTGCACCACATCATTTATGTAGCAACTCAAAAACATTATGGTTTTTGAAGATAAAGAAAAATAAAAAGGGGGGTGTGGTAGTGGTAAGTGGGTTGTTCAGCCTGCTAAAGGATGGTGAATTAAGTGGCATTTAAATTAATTGAACATCAGATGAGCTCTTCTAAAAATGTATGGATTGAAATTTCCTAATAACTAGTACTATCGCCGTGGGGGGGTTAAGATTTTGCAGTAGCTATATAATTAAAGAATGAGGGTGATGGCTAACGGGTTTAAGGTTCAAAAAAGGTTTGGATTTTCCTTGTTTGAGATAGTTCTTTAGTTTTGAAATTGTGTTAGCTTGTATGAGCAGCATTTGGAGGATTAATCAAGTCGCAACTTACTTGAATGATTCTCAAATTTATCTATTATGATTTAACTGTCCTTCTATACCTTCAAGCATTTTCTTGATAAAATCCTTCCTAAATTTGCTAATCTCTGAAACCCATTCTCAAATATTACCAAGCAGTGTGTTTCCCACATCAACAAGCATTTCCATAGAATTAATTATGCTTGTTGTGTGTGTGATCAAGTCTGTGTGTGCCCATGTGAGTGCTCTTTTCTAAAGCCACAAACAGATGGTTTAGATGGTCTGAAGACATACTAATCTAACATCACATGTACCAAATAATATGATAAAAAGCAAGTAATAACACACAAAAAAAAACATACAAAAGAAACCAAACAATTGAATGAAGACTAACCTACTGCATTGTTGGCAGAAGCGCTGTAGAACACTATTCACCACCGCCGAACTGGCTTTAGCATGCATCTCACAGACCTTGTGCCGTCTATGATAGTCCTTTGACTCATTCATATCAGCCCCACATCCCTCCACTTGACAACAGGGCAAACGACTCGAATTTCCCCCTTGTAACTTGCTTCTCTTCTCATTCTTCCCTTCCCAATTTGCAAGGTCTGCTGCCTCAGCCACTGGATAAGCATTCATCCCGAGATTCAAAGTAAGAGACCCAGCTCTATTTCCATGTTGTTCCTTGTCTTCAACCACTACAATCCTCCTCCTCTTCTCAGACACACCCTTCCCTTTCCCGGCGATTCCAAGATCAGTCTCTTCAGAGCAAGACGACGAGCTATTCGACAGCTGCTTGTTCCTACACTCCGACGCCATCACATTGCCATTCAACGGGGTAGCCAGAAAGAGATCTCCATCCCATCTCCAATCATTCAAGTCCCATTCCAAGCTCTTCTTCCCTAGATTATTCAGGCGGCTCGATGGCCCGGCATCGTAAAATTGATGGGCTTCTGCCCTAAACCTGGCCTCCATTGATCAAAATAGAATTTTTTTTTTTTTTTTTTTGGGCCCCCAGAACTGGAAGGATTCCAATCCTAAACCTCAGTCAGCCTCGCTGCGCCCCCAGAAATCAAGGAACATAACACCCACACAGCCTTGTATCCAAACCAGGGAAACCCACATGCCCAAACTCCAAACCCCTAATAAACCCTAGTTTCTCTCCCGAAGCTCCCGAAATTCCGACAAATAGTCGATTAAAGAGCAGCAATTTCCATCATCTGATCATCAGAACCACATAAGCAAGCAACACAAGACTATAACCGAATTTCAATCCTAACTGCTCCAAAAACCAACTCGCACTTCAAATCACTCCCTATTCATCTGAAAACATTGAACAAAATTTGAAATTAAGCACCCAAAAAAAATCCCCAATTTCACTTGAAACCTAGATTCCGAAACCCAAAATCGAGAAAAAAAATAGCAGAAAATGAGTAAAAAAGGAGAGATAGATCGATCGATAAAATAAAATAAAGAAATTAATTTAAAAACTTTCAAAAAAAATAGAAATTATTATTACAATTGAAAATTAGAGTAGCAGCACTGCAGCGGCATCTAGATGGAGAGGGGAAAAATGAAGCAGAACTGCAGAAGACGAAAATGGGCAGCAGAAAGGATAAATGCGGGGGGTTTTCGCCGAGCGGAACGCAACCTTTTGGTTTGTTTACGGTGGAAATATTTTGACCCAACCCGATCGGGATGCACCAACGAAAGCACCATCTCACTGGCGAGTGGGCCCCGTGCGGAGACAGCGAGATTCCACGCCGGTGGGCTCCCATACTGCCTGCGCCTTTCGTGGGACCCACAAGTTGTACCCGCGTTTAAAATGAGGGAATGAACAGTTATCACTGGGCCCACAGTTCTCTGTTTGCTGTTATTATTTTACTGGCGTGTGGGGTCCACAGGGGAGCTGGGACTTTTGATGGCGGCGGTCAAAATTGGGCAGGTCGACACTGTGGAGACTTGGCCTGCTCGTGCTGTGATCTGGGGGAGGGGTGTAACTGGTAGATTGTGGAACAAGACCAATGACAATTTTCTTAATTTTTTTTGAGGTTGAGACTGTACTTATTTCACTGTAAAACGCCGTTACTTGAGTGTCATTTATGATTTTAGATTTACAGTATTTGTTTGAATTGTAAGTCATAAAATACACTTGTATTTTAATTACGATCTATTTGCAATACAAACAGTAAATCATCCTAACACTCTTGTTGTCAAATAAGACCTCAATGTCTGTATTCGGCCAACATGTGTATAATCGGCTGAAATCTATGAAAATACTAAAACCAATCTCTTTGATTATATAATGCCAATAGCTTCTAGAGAGGACGGGTTTATATAATATTAAACTTCTAATGTGATCAAATTCAATTTTTCATTCTTTATTTAATAAGAATCAATCAATTATTTCAATTCTTCATTTTTTTTTAAATTAATAAGAATCAATCAAATCTCTCTCAGTAAGAAGCGAAGTTAAGGATCAATCAGTTAAGAGCCAGGCACTCTCCCTTTGAGCTACTGAGGAAGATTCAACTTCATAAAGTTCAACTTTTTTCTTAACCCATGAGTTTGAAACTTCATTTGTAACTTCTCGGAACTTCTTCATAGTGCCTTTGTTCCATGCCTCACAAAAAAGATAAGAAAAAATTCCTAAAAATGCTCTTTTTAAATCAGAAAAAGAAGCTAGGGATATACGTGAAGCAAGCATGATTGAGATAAAGAATTTTCTTTTTTTTTTTTTTTAAACAATAACCCATGAATAGAGCTCCTTTCACAAGTGTTGTGTGCTCTGGACTCTTTAAAACGCGTAATTGAGCTTTTCTCATCATTGTCTCGAAGATGGTGTTTGGTCCGTCTCAAATTCTAATCGTGAGTAGTTAATTAATACGAAGTTTTCTCCGAACTTGTACATTTGCGGTGTGAAATGAAGAAAAAATATATAATAACTTCCGGCTGTTTGAGAATTAATTAGGATTTTTTTTTGCTTGATATCTAACCATGTTTCGACTCGTGATCAGTCCTTAGATACCAATAGAAAATAAATAGACGCCCAAAAAAAGTACATATTCGAACATCATCAGGGGCGGAATCAGGAAAATTTTTTGGGATGGGCTATAATTTTTTATAACATATACTTATAAATTATATGAATTTATCAAAAAATAAAACAGTGTTCTCCACTAAATCAAAAGTGGAACTAGAAATAAATTTGTTAAAAAAATCAAAATAGAAAGGGGTCTAACACAATATATGAAAAAGTACAAAAATAAAAATAAGTTTATGCCTATATATAAAAAAATGGGCCGGGATGTAGTCCGGCCCAGCCCACTAATGGGTCCGCCCATGAACATCATCGACTAACTCCTCATCAACAACCTCCGTTCATTTCAATATGAACAACAATTCAACCTATTTGGTTGACTAGGATCGAGCAATTACGAAAGAAAGATGATATTATTAACGTGTATCTCACTCCAGAGAAAGTTTCCACACTATTTGGATCTGCATTTCCAAGATGTGACCATTTCAATCTCTAGTTGCTTCCAATGAAGCTCTGTTGAACATCAAAGGCCCCGGTTGTGATAATTCCAACTCTTGATCAAGTTCTTTTGTTAACAATTTGAGTGATGCAGAGCGCATTGAATTTGTCAGTTACAGTTCCATCTGTTTGTTAGTTCTTTCATTCTTCTGTTAGGGCTTTACACTTGAACATGTCCTCTATTCTTGGCGAATAAGTGTCTTACTGTACAGAAATTGTTGGAATAGAAAAGGCAACAAGTAAGAATCAGAGAACTCAAAAATAACACAAGTTTTTTACGAAAAAATCACGCTACATAATAACCTTGGCAATCACGACTACTACAACCAGTCACGTGACAATTTCAAATTTTTAAGTAGATCTTCAACTCAATTTTGAACTTTGTCAAACATGGTCGAAACATTATCAATTTCTCTCTTTATCATTTTCATTGTTGTAGAGAGACTATCTTCCGTCTCTTTTATTACCTATAAGATCTCATCTACTGAAAACTACTGAAAGAAGTTGCATCTAACATTCTCCTTTGAAATGAAGTTTGTACACACATAAAATCTCTTACTTCTATTATTTCTCTTATTGTAGGTAAAACCATTAGTCTCAAATCACAACAGTTTCTGAAATAATTGGAGCTCGCAGATATAGAGCTTGTTTTAGACCAGCAGAAGAACCAACAAACATAAAAAAACAACGCTCGTGGGATGAGATTCTAGAGAATTTTGTTTGTACGATCTCAGCTTCCATATCTGACTTAGTACAAAAAATCTGCACAAGGGATGGAAAAACATGACTCTCTACAAAATGTGCATTATCATTACACAAAAACTCGGGTTCGCTACTCAAAGCCACGGAGGGACTACTAAGAATTTGTTGATGCATGTACGTTTGTTGGTTCATGAATACTTGTCTGATATTTGACTACATTAACAATTTGCGGATACTCATCGTAGCTTTAAAAGTATTATTTCTCCTTTTTATTACATTTTTTTGTCATGATTAATTATAGTTGGAAGTAAGTCACGATGTGTCGTGTACATTCATGTTTAGGTACAATTTCAAGGACAGGGGCAGGTCTTGTGAGGCTCACCATAAAACGTGTTTTCTTTTCTCTCTCCCGTTTCGAACCGTCCATCAACTGTGATGAACGACCTACGACGAGAAGGATCATCACATAACATATAGAAGTGAGCAAAGTGTAGACATGTAACAACAGTGCTTCCCATTTGGTACAGGGCCTTGCCTATCATTATCTCATTCCTAAACAAACAAAGTTGATCTCCCGCCATATTTAAGGTGGTTATAAAAGAAAAATGGTTAGTAAATACTAAACTAGAATACCGCCAGCGGTGGGAAACCGACCAGTGACAAAGAAGATTGGGAGAGGAGGAGGAGGAGAGAAGAAGAAAGGAAGGAAGAGAGGGGAGAGGAGGGGCAGTGGTAGAAGGAGGAGGAGAAGAGAAGGAAGAAAGGAGAGAGAAGAGGGCGGCGGTGGAAGAAGGAGGACGAGAAGACGAGTAAGAAGCAGCCGGGGGGGAGGGGTGGCATTGCTCTCTCTTCCTCAAGCAGACGAAAACGGGCGGACGGACCGACAAATTTTATATAAGAGTCACAAGAAAAAATTTTCCTTGCTTCTCTCGTCGATTTTTAATTAGAAATCTTCTAACAATGCATAGAAAACACAAAATGTTTTTTTTTTTTTTTTTAAGCTCTGCTCGTATCATCAAGCAGGAGAAGATGTTGCAACATGGAAGATCATGATTTAGGTAACAAGCAGGCTTTCAGATATCTATTAAAATATAAGAAATTAATTATTGTCAATAATATATTCCTTCAACTTTTTTATTTTCTCAAAATTTTTAAATACTTTGATAATTCATAAAATTTTACATGTTGGAATTAAACTAACATGATAGTAAAACTTCTTAACATTGAGTAATAGGTCTGGCCGTTGTTCTCAGCTACACCAGGTTACTCTGCCTATTGTCCCAAAAAAAAAAAAAGAAAAAGAAAAAGAAAAAGACAATATACATGTTAGTCATATAAGTTTTTTTATCTTACAGTGCTCACTCTTTCTTATACAAGTATATGCTACTTTCTAAAAAAAGGAAAATAAATAAATACTAAAACAGGAAAAAAAAAATCAATTATAATGTGTATTGACAAGAAGATTTTAGGGGAGCTAATGCCGCCACTGACACCGGTGCCACGTGGTCGCTTCCAACACAATCATCAGCAGACGAATACTATATTCCGAGCTCTGGGACCCACTTCAAGTGGGTGCACAGTGGGTGCAATTGGGTCGTCGGTTGCTTGTCAAAAGTCCAGCGACAGGGGGGAAACCCGGTAAGGTAACCGCCAGTCAAGTTCGCCAGCTCATTTCTCCCCTTTACGCGGACAGTCAATCCGAGGTGAGCTCACCTTCCGGTGAGGAGACCGTGCTCACGAGTTTGTCGCATCTCTGCGCTCTGCGCTCATAAGTCAATAGAGGTCGGAACGAGGCAACAGTCTGACTCTCGTCTCGTCGCTCGTCCCCCTCCTCCTGCGGACGGCAATAACTTGTTCCCCAGACGTCGAGTTTAGACCCGGACGCTTACAGTTCTTTTAATTTCAGTTTAGAGAGCAAGGTAAGTTGAATTATTTTTTTTGGTTATGCCCTAAAATTTTTAACGGGATTGGGACTGTTTTGATGAGATCAAACCCTAGAGAAATTCAATTGGCGGTAGTTGAATTTATAGGTGGAGTCATTGTTGATTGTGATTAGTTCGCACTTGAGATGATCTTTCCGTAAAAAGGAGCGAGCTTTGCGGATAAAGGAGTGTCCTTTTAGTGACAACTTAGGACTTTTTTCTCTCAAATTGTGATATATTGAATTTTTTAACTTCTGAGGGGTTCCTATGTTGCATGTTGTTTGCAATCTTAGTTTGTGGGTATATTTTTCATATTTTGCCTCAATCTTAGTGTGTGTCCTCTATCTTGCCCCTTTAAACAAAGTATTTGAAATGCGGGCTGCATTTTGTAATTCTTAACCAAACCTAGTCAAGAGCATCTAATCAATTCCAATGCAATTTATGCCGATAGTGTGATTCTAGCCAGCTTAATTCGTTCTGAATGAGTTCAAGGTGTGCGAAAAAAAAAATTATATTAAGTTTGGATAGGCAGCAGCAGCAACAACAACTATGCCATTTGTCCCAAGTATTTGGGGTAGGCTACATTAACAAAAGAGAATTACGCCGGATCTGGTACATGGATCAACTTTCTCCACTTATTTCTATCGAGCAATATGCCTTCATTAAGATATTTAGCTTTTATATCTTGTCGTATCACCTCCATCCATATATTCTTCGGTCTCCCCTGCGCTTTTTAAACTTGTCCTAATTTGATACGCTCTACTCGCCGGACTGGCGCATTTGTAGGTCTTCGTCGCACATGACCAAACCATCATAGACGGTTTTCTCTCATCTTCTATTCTATAGGGGCTACCCCTATCTTAGTACGAATATTCTCATTTCTCATTTTATCTCTCCTCGTGTTATCACACATCTAATGAATCATGTGCATCTCTGCTACACTCATATTCTGTGCATGATATCTGTTTATAGCTCAACATTCTGTGTCATATAGCAAAGCTTGCCTAATAGTAGCCCGATAAAACTTTTCCTTCAGCCATAACGGAATGTTACAGTTGCATAAAACTCCTGTTGCACTTCTCCATTTCAACCAGCCGGCTTGAATCCTATGGTTGACATCTCTATTGATCTTCCCATCCTTTTAAATAATAGAACCCAAGTACTTAAAATGATTGCTTAACGGTATTCCTTGTCCGTCTAGTGTCACAATACTATAATCTCAGATTTTCTGTTTACTAAATTTACACTCCATATAATCTGTTTTGGCCCTACTTAATTTAAAATCTTGAGATTTTAGAGTTTGCCTCCACAGCTCCAATTTGGCATTTACCACAGCTTTCGTCTCATCGACTAGAATAATGTCATCAACAAATAGCATACACCTGAATAGATCTAGTAAGCTCATCCATCACTATGACAAATCAGAATGGACTTAATGCATATCCTTGATGCAATCCAATTGTGATAGAAAAATCACTTGTTATGCCCCCCAAGTTCTGACATTTGCCATTACTCCATCGTACATGTCCTTGATTATGTCAATATATTTGATGGGAACGCTCTTTTTCATCAGTGTCAATCATAATACCTCTCTTGGCACCTTATCATTAGTTTGGAGAGGCCAGATACTAAATTTCTCAAATATGGATGGGAGCCCAGGATTAGAATTGCCTTAACTGGACCAACTGGCTAAGTTGCATTGTGTCGTAACCTGTGGGATGCGATCATTGTCTCTCATTGCTTGCTTTTTGGCTCTTGGTTACCTAGTGATCTTCAGTGGGAGGGAGGGGGACAGATGCTGAGGAACATATAGGTTAGCAGTTATGTTGAGGACCAACACTATTATCAAGTTGGAGTTTTCTTAGTGAGGAGCAAAGAGAAAGTGGAGGACCTGATACTCTTCGAGCCCACATAATTATCGTATTTGATTCATTGAATTTGAATCTAACCGTTTTGGGAGTAAATTTTTGGTCTCCGTTTATAGCTCAACATGGAATTGTAACTTACCAATTCTATTTAATGAAATACTGGTTTTGAGGCTAATCCAGACTTAAAGATAAAGGAATTACAAACTAGCTAGCTCTAAAAGAGTATACTTGGAGGATTTGACATGTGGAAAAGCCTGTTCTTAATATTAATGTAACCCAACTTGCTGAAAACCAGTAACAGTTAAAATGCATGACAACAATAGTGCCCACACCTTGTGAACCATATGCAACTATACCGTAATGATAATTCGTGGTTGATCTGTGAGATAATAAGAGTGGCCAGGAAATCAATTAATATTACTTGTTGACATGGATTGCTCATACTTTTTCTATTTTTTTATAATTTAAAATCAATTTCTTTTAATTTTCTATTTGAAAAGAATTTTTGTAGGTAGTTGGATATACTGGTTCTATTATAAATGTATCTCTCTTTTGTGAATATTTAGTTATATGTATATTGATGACTTCTATATGACTATTATTGACTTGGTTGTGCTCTCATTTACTCTCCTCAGTATCAACTTCTTTGGGAGTAGCAAGCCTGTATTGTCTTAGAGAAGAGTTGCCTTAAGAAACAAAATCAATGTCGTGCTTTGGATGTTGCGGAGAAGAAAACATTCATCAAGCTACTGATATGAGAAGGCCTTTCCCTACCCATCATGCAGCAGGTAATATTATTTTTTTGGGATTGTTTCTCTTATTGTTTGGTTTAACTTCTTTTACTGTTGACGATCATGGTTACTGTTAGGCAGAAATAGTCAGATAAAAAGAAGTTTTGGTACTGAATTAAAGAGGAAACACAATTAGGATGTAAGTTTCCAACACAGCGAGTAACTCAGTGACTTTATTTGCCAAGGTAGACATTAGTTTAAGCTGAACATCACATTTGTTTCCCGTAATTTTTGAATAAAAGATTAGTTCTTTTTAATTCGCATACTGATATTCTTGAGATCAATCGGTAACTTTAACTGAGACTGGCAGTTTCCTTTGGCTTTCACATGTATGAATTCACTTGTATGAACAAGTAGTTGCAGTAATTTAGTGATGAATAAAATATTTGTATTTATTGTTGGCGTAGTTTATTTATATAATAGCTTCTGCAGGAAAATATATGTTTTG
Organism: Agave tequilana; assembly: GCA_038442645.1. NCBI lineage: Eukaryota > Viridiplantae > Streptophyta > Magnoliopsida > Asparagales > Asparagaceae > Agave > Agave tequilana. The sequence goes on from JAVJIF010006727.1 coordinate 65,173, forward strand.
ATTTTGGTTTTATGAAACAATGCCAGGCTTCTCTTAGCTAGTAGTCATGTGTCCCTATGCTGCCCTTTCTTTCATTCTTAGTTTATGCCTTTCTTCTGCTTGTTTGATCGACATTGTCATAATACAAAATTTTCAATCCAACAATTTGTTTTCTACATGTATAGTTTTGCGCTCTGACATGTGACATGGTTTTTGAATAAAAACTATCATGCAGGAAATGATGGTGCTTATCGCGCCTCTGATTCTGCTCCAAAGGGAGGTCAACCTGTCAAAGTGCAGCCTATTGCTGTTCCAGCCATTCCCGTCGAAGAGTTGAAAGAAATAACAGACAATTTTGGAACCAGTGCTCTCATTGGAGAGGGTTCATATGGTAGAGTGTATTATGGCGTCCTTAAAAATGGGAAAGCTACTGCTATTAAAAAGTTAGATGCCAGCAAGCAACCAGACCAAGAATTTCAAGCAGAGGTCTTGAAGCTTCTTCCATTATGACCGCTAAGTTGATGTAAATTGATTTATGGATATCTGACAGAAGTTAGTTGTTACAGGTGTCCATGGTCTCGAGGCTGAAACATGAAAATGTTGTCGAGCTACTTGGTTATTGTATTGATGGAACTCTCCGTGTTCTAGCTTATGAGTTTGCAACTATGGGATCTCTTCATGACATTCTACATGGTAAGACATTATTATATTGATGACCAGTTCTCGTTATTCGATAATAATTCTTGATTCGACATTGTTGAAATAGACTGCTTTAACGGTTTGATTTTGAATTATTACAAGTTGTGTTCACCTTAAGTACCTCGTAGTTGGAATCTATTCGCTGAAAATATGTAAAAGCAATGGAAAAAAAAAAAGCATCTTTATGTCTATCAGTTGTATGCTTAGCAGCCATTCATTTATGGGCTTAAGTTATTGTGTATTCAAGGAGCTTGATTTCTGTACCTTTGATAATTCTTGTTCTGGAGGTTTCTTTGACACCCTGAGAGTAGACTAAATGATTTTCCATAGCCTTATAATTCATAAGTCTAAAGGCATTTCATATGTTGCCTGGATTGGAAATCCAGTTGCTGGTAGAGGTATTTAAGCACAGACAATCTGTTTCATGGACAAGGAATGAAAGTTACACCTGCAGGGTAAATTCAAAACTAATCCCATTTGATATCTTGTCAGGCATGGCAAGATGAGATTAATTGTCAGACACATTTCTATATCGTTTTTGAATGAAAACATCACTTTTGATATCTTGTCTAAAAATAATGTTAAAGTATGATAAACTGTGTTTTTTTTTTTCTCTCATAATTGTAACTTTACATGGTCATAAGCTTTGGCTATTCACTCTTTATCTTTTATAGTGTAACTTGGTACACTGCATATCCAACTTTAAAGTATTGTAGACATCAACTTGGATTTGTCTTGCATGTGTTTAAAGAAAGTACAGTATGATCTTGACAGCAATGGTGATAGAAACATGGATATTCTGTTCTCAATGACCATGTTGATATGTTTAGGGGTGCATTTTGTTGCCTTTCTTTTCACGTGTTGGAAGATTTGAATTTTTTTTTCTTTCTTGTTTTGTTGCCTGAAAAACTGTAAACTATGTGAGTCACGCAGTACCAAAATCAGTTGTTGTCCGCTCATTGTCGTCTTCCCATCATTCATTTGGATTCCTCATGATGCTTTCTTTGGCGTAGAAATCAAGAATATATGGTGTTATCTAATAGGAAGAAATTCCTCGCCCTCAAATGGTAGTGTTCTTAAGCTAATATTTTTCATGTATTGTTAAAGAGTTAAGATTGCGTGATATACATTGTTGGTTACAGTCCATTAGATTAAGCTTTTAGATGAAATTGTCTACCCTGTTTTGAACCTCATTGTTTGCAATTGTAATGTGTATTCTTAACCAATTTATTTTTTCTTTCCAATCGTCCATTGTAGGCCTTTTCATGCAAGTGCTAAGTGTTAAGATTGCATGATGTACATTGTTGGCCCATGATCCATTAGTTTAAGTTTGGGTAAAATGATTATTTGACACTTGTTTATTCCTTGCTTAACACTCTATGGCAATTTTAGATTATTTCTTTTTTATAGGACTGTAGGGCTGATCGCGCTAGTAAGTGACACATGGTGGTTGGGAACCTGTGTTCATGCTAGTTTGGCATTTAGTGTGTAAGTTTGGGTAGCATAATCTTTATGTAGTTTTATCTTCTACTTGCTGGATCTGTCCAGATGGTTCTGATCAGACGAAGCTTGTCAGCTTCCTTAATTAATTCTTTCTGCCTTTGACCTACCTTTGAGGTGCAGGAGAAAATTTCGTCGAGAAACTGGACTCAGGCAGAGTAATGTGTTCAGGATAATTTTCATAGTCAGCATATATGCATACAAGGCCGGCCTTCCTTTTCCTGCATGGAAGTACCAAGTTCATTTAGTGCCGTCTTAGATTCATCCCAGTTCGTCTTAACCAGTTGACACAATTAATAGGATAAATAATATGTTTATATTTTCCCCAAAGCAATGTATTTATGATCTACCTATAATAGGAGTAATTTGATGAACAATTTGGTAATACAGGGCGAAAAGGCGTCAAGGGGGCACAGCCAGGTCCAGTTTTGTCATGGTCACAGAGAGTGAAAATTGCCGTAGGGGCTGCTAAGGGACTTGAATACCTACATGAGAAAGCACAACCTCATATCATTCATCGCGACATTAAGTCGAGCAATGTATTACTTTTTGATGATGATGTAGCTAAAATAGCTGATTTTGACCTATCAAATCAAGCTCCTGACATGGCAGCACGTCTTCATTCTACTCGTGTTCTTGGAACCTTCGGTTATCATGCTCCAGAGTACGTTCACTCATTATTGAGTCAAGTGTCTTCCACTTTTGGGGTGCATTTAATCTTTTGCCCAGCCATGATTTTGCTTTTGTACATGATGAGATTCAGCTCGCCAGTATAATGCCTTCACATAATTTGCTTTGCTGGTGGGACAGATACGCAATGACTGGGCAGCTTAGTTCTAAGAGTGATGTTTATAGCTTTGGTGTCGTACTTTTGGAGCTCTTGACGGGCGTAAACCTGTCGACCATACATTACCACGAGGCCAGCAGAGCCTTGTCACATGGGTACACCCTACTTTTCTTTATGGTTGCAGTTTTTTGAAGTTATACTGCTTAGCCTTATTCTTTACCCTTGACTTTTGAGAGAGCAGAAACTTCTCGTATCTCACATATATTGACTATTTCCAGGCAACACCAAGGCTCAGTGAAGACAAGGTGAGGCAATGTGTTGATGCAAGGCTAAATGGGGAGTATCCTCCCAAGGCTGTTGCAAAGGTAAATTTTCGGTGTTTTCCTTATCAAGCTCGTCTTTTTGTTTGTTCAACCACTTGATCAATCTCTGCCCAGTGCCTGTTTAAAGATTTTTTTTTTTTCTTTCTTTCTTTATTTAAATCATTTTAGATTCTATAGTAAGTTGCAACTCATAGCATGTGCTGTTTTAACACTTTGAAGTAGGGTCTGGTTTCATGTTATATCTCCTATATATGGTTTTGGTCAAAGTTTCTGTGTGTATGTTGATGGTAACTCATTGTGCTTCATGATCAGAGCATATTTAAATGATGCACTCAACTAATAATTGGCAATCCGTTGGTTATATGATTGATAGTGAAGACGTGGTCAGTTTATTTGTTTGTGGTAGCCGATTTTGCCTGAAGCTGTGTGCATATGTATGTATTTATATATTACTACCATGGGCTTGATATTTCCCGTCTATGGAAACTTGTTCATATCGTATTCTAATTTGTAACTATAACTTCTATTCTAACTATGATGCATCTTCTTCGTGAACCAGTTGGCTGCGGTGGCTGCTCTGTGTGTGCAGTATGAAGCTGATTTTCGGCCGAACATGAGCATTGTTGTCAAAGCCCTTCAGCCTCTACTAAATGCTCGGTCTGGACCTCCTGGGGAAGCCCCTAGGCCGTGAATTCCCCTGCTCTCTTGCGTCTTGTTCGTTGCTCTTATTAGCCTGGCGTGGGAGCTTGTTTTGCTGACTCTTTGTAGATCCCGTGGAGGACCACTGTTCATGAATGCTTTGACCATTTAAAAACTTATTTATGTTTGAATATATGTTCCTCTGTAAGAGAGAGGGTTTTCTTGTCAATGTACGGTTGTCTGTGTTGAATCTTTTGTGCAGAAAATCTCTTATTTCTTTGTTTTCTTTTTGTTTGATGATTTGTCATTCTTGTAATAATGTATTGTATTATGACCTTTCAAACGTGGTACTGTAGAAGGCGCAGGTCTTGTCATTCTTGTCCAGCGCTTTCGGCCCGTGGCCAGACCGGTTTGTAGAGCTTCGCTCCTCGCTGTGTGGTCCCTGCGTGTGAAGCCTTGTACGGATATATTGTTTCAATTATTCCCGGCCCCTATGAGCTGTGGTTGACTGGCACAAAAAAACGTG